>JAACNH010000413.1:1343-84371 GCA_019447015.1 Hymenochirus boettgeri
GGGGTCAGGGACCTCCATATAACAGCAAGGGGTCAGGGACCTCCATACAACATTATTACTAAATGTAACTCTGAGTAAATGTCCATCAAGCCGAACATCCCAAGGTAATGGAAAGATAGAAAGTCCTGAATGTTTCCTCCGATTCCTGTTTCTTTATAACGTTCACACGGACTGATCTCCTGTCTACACAAACCAGGGAAGGGACCAAATAATTCTCCTTTAAACCATGGTAATAGATACTATGAGCAAACAAAACAGACCGTCTAAGGTGTCGGTTAATAACCATCTCCTATGTAAAGTGTAAATAAGGTTTAGACAATCAGTGTTATAACACCAGATCATTTACCCAGAGCCGCCAGCTGATTATATAGAGTTAAAGTTGTGCTAACCGGTTCGCTATTGATTGGCAAAATTTAGCGTGACTTTAACTCCATATTAGCCCTGGATGCGCAGGGAATGGAAAAGACACCCACGCATCCGGTGATTGCAATTCAGCTTCGCCATTGTGCTCCCTTTAGTGCACAATTTTAATGCCGGCTAATAGCCACTGTAAAAATCACGCTATGGCTAAATCTCTTTTGGGATTTATCAACGTGCCCAAACACCATATTAAATCACGTAAGATTGTTTTACCAGGAGCGATAGCTCTGGGTTTATCTCCTGCATACATTTGTTTTGTCTGTGCACGGTATATGGCAAGTTACAAAATACAGTGTACAGGAATCCTGTACCAACCAGAACTACAGTATATGTATTAATACCAGTAATTCTCAATATTATATAGTATCCCTGTACCAACCAGAACTACAGTATATGTATTAATACCAGTAATTCTCAATATTAAATAGTATCCCGGTACCAACCAGAACTACAGTATATGTATTAATACCAGTAATTCTCAATATTATATAGTATCCCAGTACCAACCAGAACTACAGTATATGTATTAATACCAGTAATTCTCAATATTATATAGTATCCCAGTACCAACCAGAACTACAGTATATGTATTAATACCAGTAATTCTCAATATTATATAGTATCCCAGTACCAACCAGAACTACAGTATATGTATTAATACCAGTAATTCTCAATACAACTGCACACAAATCTCCTGTCTCCAGTGACGCGTGTTTCTAATTCTCTCCGGCCCTCGTGTCCCATCAACGCTTTGTCCTCAGTTTCCCTTCCTCTCAAATGGAACGTTCCCGTCATCAACCAGATCATACACACCGGAACTATCCACAAAACCCTGTCATTACCACCTCCATGTGTCCTACCCAACCCACTGTGCTTTATAGATTGTCCCTGTATATTTATAATATTGTGGGCCGCTGCCATATGTTTCCCTTAGACAGTACGTATTAGATGTATAGCTTATTGTACTGTCAAGTAACAGTCCTTCGTTTGTAGTACTTATAACACGCTCACGCGCGTGATCGCTGCCAATATTGTTTCCCTTGACAGTACAGTATGGAGGGTATGAGCTTATTGTGTGTCAGAACATTCCTCTCTCTGTATATTTTGATACTTTATACTATGCTTGCGTGGGAGCTGCCATATTTTTCCTAGACAGCTATTTCGTATGTAGCGGTCGTACGTTCTATACCCTTATTGTGGGGGTACAGAATCTTCCTCTATCTGATATCTAATTATACTATGGTGGGACGAGCTGCATATCGGTTCTTAGACAGCTACGTAATGAGGGTATTAGCATCTATTGTATGTACAGACATTCCCCCTTACCCTACTGTATATTTCATACATATGGGGGTGGGCTGCCCTGCCATATTGGTTCCATTAGAGCACGTACATAATGAGGGTATAGATTATTGTGTGTACCAGAACATTCCTTCTCGTGTATATTTATACATAGGGGGTGGGCAGCTGCCATATTGTTTCCTTAGACAGTACAGTATGAGGGTATAGTAGTCTATTGTATGTACAGAATCTTCCTTCTCTGTATATTTATCCATAGGGGTGGGAGCTCATATTGGGTTTTCCTCTTAGACAGTACAAGATGAGGGTATAGATATTGTATGTACAGAAACATTCCTTCTTGTTTAGCTGTATTTTATTTATAATACTATGGATTGGGAGTTCCATATTGTTTCCCTTTGCACCAGTACAGTATATGTGGTATATCTTATTGTGTGTACAGACATTCTTCTCTGTATAGTTAATAGTTATACATATGGGTGGGAGCGCCATAATGGTTTCCCTTAGTACAGTACATATGAGGGTAATATTGTTTTTGGTGTGTACAGAACATCCATTCTCTGTATACTTAATATTATTCATATGGGTGGGCGCCTGCCATATGTTTCCCTTAGACGTACAGTATGAGGGTATAACTTATTGTGTGTACAATAACATTCCTTCTGTAAGTTATATTTATCCATATGGGTGGGAGCTGCCATATTGTTCCCTTAAGCAGTACTAGTATAGGTATATATGTATTGTCGATGTACGAACTTCCTTCTCTGTATACTTTATACATATGGGGGGAGCTGCGCATATTGTTTCCCTTAGGACAGTACAGTTAAGGGTAATAGCTTATTGTATGTACAGAAAACTTCCTTCTCTGTATATTTATATTTAACATATGGGTGCGGAGCGCCATATTGTTTCCTTTAGACAGGACAGTATGAGGGTATAGATATTGATATGTACCGACAATTCCTGCTCTGTTATATTTATAATGTTATAGTATGGGTGGGAGCTCTGCCATATTGTTCCCTTAGACAGTACAGTAGAGGGTATGCTTATTGTGTGTACAGACATTCTCTGTGTTATATTTATCCCATATGGGTGGAGACTGCATATTGTTTCCTCTAGACAGTACGATGAGGGTATAGCTATTGTGTGTTACAGAACATTCACTTCTTCTCAGTTTATACATTGGGGGGACTCTGCCATAGTTGTTTCCCTTAGACATACAGTATGAGGATATGCTTATTGTATACGAGAACTTCCTTCTCTGTATAGATTATATTTATACATATGGTGGGAGCTGCCATAATTGTTTCCCTTAGCAGTACAGTATGAGGGTTATAGCTTATTGTATGACAGGACATTCTTACTCTGTATATTTATATTTATAAGCATGGTGGAGCTGCCATAAGTGTCTTTCCCTTAGACAGGTACAGTATGAGGGTATAGCTTATTGTATGTACAGAAACATTCTTCTCTGTTTTTATTATACATATGGGTGGGAGCTTCCATATTGTGTTCCTTAAAGGACATACAGTATAAGGTATTGACTTATTGTATTACAGAACATTCCTTATCTGTATATTATACATAGGTCGGGAGCTGCCATATTGTTTCCCTTAGGACAGTAACAGTATGAGGGTATAGCTTATTGTATGTACGAACATTCACTTCTCTGTATATTTTACTATTTTACATTACAATGGGTGGGAGGCTTGCCAATTGTTTCCCTTAGTACAGTACAGTATGAGGGGTATAACTTATTGTATGTTACAGAACATTACCTTCTCTGTATATTTATACAATGGGTTGGAGCGCCGATATTGGTTTCCCTGGAGACAGTTACGTATGAGGTATAGCTTATTGTGTGCTACAGAATTCCTTCTCTGTATATTATTTAATCTACATATGGGTGGGAGTCTGCACAATAGCGCATAGTTTTTTCCCTTAGACAGTAACGATGAGGTATAGCTTATTGTATGTACAGAAACTTCCTTCTCTGTTATTTATATTATACATATGGGTGGGAGCTGCACATAGTGTTTCCTTAGACAGTACGAGTATGAGGTATACTTATTGTATTGTACAGAACATTCTTCTCTGTATATTTATATTATTAACATATGGGTGGGAGCTGCCATAGTTGTTTCCCTTAGAACAGTACAGGTATGAGTGTATAGCTTATCTGTATGTACAGAACTCGTCCTTCTCTGTTATATTTATATTTATACATACTAGTTGGAAGCTGCCATATATGTTTTCCCTTAGACAGTAACGTATAAGGGTATAGCTTTATTGTATGTACAGACCTGCTTCTCTGTATAATTTATACCATAGGGGTGCGGAGCTGCCATATTGTTTCCTTAGACAGTACAGTATGAGGGAAGCTTATTGTATGTACCAGAACATTCCTTCTCTGTATGATTTATTTTCTACATTGATACGGAGCTGCCATATTGGTTTCCACTTAGACAGTACCAGTATGAGGATTATGCTTATTGTGTTACAGCATTCCTGTCTCTGTATATTTATATTTTATACATCTGGGTGGGACGTCCTGCGCCATAGTTGTTTCCCTTAGGACAGTACAGTATGAGGGTATAGTATTGTAATGTACAGAACCATTCCTTCCCTGTATATTTATAATATGGGTGGGAGGCCATAGTGTTTCTCTAGAAAGTACAAGTATAAGGGTAGCTTTGTATGTAGCAGAACCATTCCTTCTCTGTATATTTATAATATGGGTGGGAGCTGCCATATTGTTCCCCTTAGACAGTACAGTATGAGGGGATAGCTTATTGTAATTACAGAAACATTCCTTCTCTGTATATTTATATTTATACATACTGACTGGGAGCCGCCATACTGTTCCCTTAGAGCAGTACAGTATGCGGGTATAGCTATTGTTATGTTACAGAAATTCTTCTCTGTGTCATTTTATTATTACATATGTGGTGGGAGTTGCCATAGCGTTTCCCTGTAGACAGTACAGTACATGAGGGTATTTTATTGTATGTACAGAACATCCTTCTTTCCTGGTATATTATTATTTATACTATGGGTGGGAGCTGCCATATTGTTTCCCTTAGACAGTACAGTCAAGGGTATAGCTTATATTGTATGTACAGAACCTCCTTCGTCTGTTATTTTATACAATGGGGTGGAGCTGCCATATTGTCCCTTAGACAGTACAGTATGAGGGTATAGTTTATTTATGTACAGAACATGTCCTTCTCTGTATATTTATGATTATACATTATGGGTGGGAGCTTCCATATTGTTTTCCCTTAGAGCAGTACAGTTATAAGGTCATAGCTATGTATGTTACAGAACATTCCTCTCTGGTATAGTTATACATATGGGTTGGAGCTGCCATATGTGTTCCCTTAGACAGTACGTATGAGGGTATAGTCTATTGTATGCTAAAGAACATTTCCATTCTCTGTATTATTTATATTTTATAACAATATGGGTGGGAGTGCCATATTGTTTCCCTTAGACAGTACAGTAGAGGGATAACTTTGTATGTACAGAACATTCCTCTTGTATATTTATACATGATGGTGGGAGCTGCCATATTGTTTCCCTTAGACAGTGACAGGTATGAGGTGTATAGCTTAGTTGTGTGTACAGACATTCCTTCTCTGTATATTTTATACATATGGTTGGGGCAGCGCCATAGGTTCCCTTAGGAACAGTACAGTAATGAGGGTATATAGCTTATTGTATGTAACAAACATGTCCTTCTCTGTATACTTATATTTATATCATGGGTGGGAGCGCCATAGTGTTTCCTTAACAGTACAGTAGTGAGGGTAATGCTTATTGTATGTACAGAACAATTCTTCTCTGTATATTTATATTTACATATGGGTGGGAGCCTGCCATAGATGTTTCCCTTAGACAGTAACAGTATGAGTTGTATAGCGTATGTATGTACAGAACATTCCTTCTCTGTATATTTATATTTAGATCATATAGGTGGGAGCTGCCATATTGTTTCCCTTATACAGTACAGATAAGGGGTTATAGCTTATTGATGCTACAGAACTTCTCTTCTCTTGTATTTTATAATAGGGGGTGGGAGCTGCCTATTGTTCTCCCTTAGACAGTACCGATGAGAGGTAGCTTATGTTATGTACAGAACATCCTATCTCTGTATAATTTATATTTACCATATGAATGGGAGCTGCCTATGGTTTCCCTTAGCACGTAACAGTAGGGTATACTTATGTGTGTACAGACATTCCTTCTTCTTGTAATTTATATTATACACTATGGGTGAGGAGCTGCATAATTGTTTCCCTTAGACAGATACAGTGAGGGTTATAGCCTTATTGATGTACATAACCTTCTCCTTTCCCGTAGTATTTATACCATATGGGTGCGATGCCATAGTGTTTCACCTTAGACAGTACCAGTATAAGGGTATAGCTATTGTACTTGTACAGAACATTCCTTCTCTGGTATATTTTATACATATGGGGGAGCTGCCATATTGTTTCCTTAGACAGTACGTATGAGGGGTATAGCTTAGTATGTACAACATTCCTGCTCTCTACTGTAATTTTATATTTATACATATGACTGGGAGCTGCCATTAGTTTATCCTTAGACAGTACAGTATGAGGGTAGAAGCTTTATTGTATGTACAGAACATTCTTCTCTGTGTATTATATTTATAAATACTGGTGGGAACTGCCATATCGTTTCCCTAATGCCTAGACGTCAGTATTGAGGGTTATATATTATATGTATATACGAACATTCCTTCTCTGTATATTTATATTATACGATGTAGGTGGGAGCTGCCTATTGTATCCCTTGACAGACAGTATAAGGGTTAGCTATGTATGCAAGAACATTCATTCTCTGTATATTTATACATATGGGTGGAGCCTGCCATATTGGTTGTCCATTAGACATACAGTATGAGGTATAGCTTTATTGTTATGTACATAACATTCCTTCCTTGATATTATATTAGTACATATGGGTGGGACTGCCATATGTTTACCCTTAGACAGTAACAGTATGAGGGTAAGCTTATTGTGTGTCCAGACTCGTTCGCTGTTGTATATTTATATTGTAATTCCATATGGGGTGGAGCTGCCTATTGTTCCCTTAGACGTACAGTTGGGTATATTTTATTGTATGTACAGAACATTCCTTCTCTGTATATTTATAATTGGGTGAGGAGCTGCTATATTGTTTCCCTTGACAGTACAGTAGAGGGATAGCTTATGTATGTAACAGAACATTCCTCCCGTAGTTTTATACTATGGGTGGGAGCGTGCCATAGTGTTTCCCTTAGACAGTAACAGTATGAGGGTTATAGCTTATTGTTGTGTACACGAAATTCCTTCTATGTTTATTTAATATTCTAATCATAATGGGGTGGGCGCTGCCATATTGTTTCCCTTAACAGACAGTATGAGGGTATAGCTTATCTGATGTACAGAACAACTTCTCTGTATATTTATATTTATACATATGGGTGGAGCCTGCCATATCGTTTCCCTTAGACAGTACAGTATGAGGGTATAACTTATTGTATGTACAGAACATCTTCTCTGTGTATTATTTTATCACGTTGGGTGTGGGAGCTCGCCGATATTGTTTCCCTTAGAACAGTATAGTATGAGGGTATATATTATTGTATGTACAGAACATTCCGTCTCTGTATATTATATACATATGGGTGGGCGCGGACCATATGTTTCCCTTAGAGCAGTACAGTATAAGGAGTTGCTTCTTGGTATGTACATAACATTTCCTTCTCTGTATATTTATACTATGGGTGGGAGCTGCCCTAGTGTTTTTCCCTTAACAGTACAGTGAGGGTATAGCTATTGTAATTAAGAAATTCCTTCTCTGTATATTTAATTTATACCATGATGGGTGGGAAGCTGCCATAGTTTGTCCCTTTAGACAGTACAGTAGTGGGATAATTATTCGTATGTCACGAACATCCTTTTCTGTATCATTTGACATATGGGTGGGGAGCTCCATATTTGATTTCCTTAGACAGTACAGTATGAGGGTTATGACTTCTTGTGTGTACAAACATTCCTTTCTCTGTAATCTATACCTATTGGTGGGAGCCTGCCATATTGTTTCCCTTAGACAATACAGTGATGAGGGTATAGCTTATTGTGTGTACAGAACATTCCTTCTCTGTATATTTTATATGTTATTACTATGGTGCGGAGCTGCATATATGTTTACCTCTCTTAGACAGTTAAACAGTATGAGGTTAACCTTATTGTATGAAGAACTTCCTTCTCTGTATTTTATACATAGGGGTGGGAGCGCACATATTGTTTTCCCTTAGACAGTCACAGTATGAGGGTTATAGCCTTTATGGTGTGTACAGAAATCACTTCTCTGTATCATTTTAATATGGGTGGAGCTGCCATAGTGTTTCCCTTACAGTATCAGTAGAGGGTATAGCGTTATGTATGTACAGAACATCCTTCGTTGTAGTATTATATTTTTTATACATATGGGTGGGAGCCTGCCATAGTGTTTCCCTTAGACAGTAGTACAGTATGAGGGTATAGCCCTATTGTAGTACAGAAACATTCCTTCTCTGTATATTTATATTTATACCATATGGGTGGGAGCGTGCCATAGTGTTTTCCCTTAGACAGTACAAGTATAGGGTATAGCGTATGTATGTACAGAACTTCATTCCGGTATATTTATATTATACCATATAGGTGGGAGCTGCCATATTGTTTCCCTTAGACAGTACAGTATAAGGATATGCGTATCTGATGTACAGAACATTCCTTCTCGTAATATTTATCATATGGTGGGAAGCTGCCATAATTGTTCCCCGAGACAGTACAGTATGAGGGTATAGCTTATGTAATGTACAGACATTCCTTCTCTGTATATTTTATATTTTATACATATGACTGGAGCTGCATATTGTGTTCCCATTAGCAGTACAGGCAGTAATGAGGATATATCTTATTGTGGTGTACAGAAACATTCCTTCTCGTGTATTTTATATTATACATATGGGGTGGAGCTGCCATATTTGTACTTTCCCTTGACAGTACAGTAGAGAGGGTTAGCTTCTTGTATGTACAGAACACTATTCCGTTCCGTTTTTTATAACATAGGGTTGGGAGCTGCCATAGTTTTCTTTTCCTTAGACAGTACAGTATAAGGGTAATAAGCTTATTGTATGTACAGAACATTCCTCCTCTCTTGTAATATTTATACATCATGGGGGGAGCTGCCATATTGTTTTCCCTTAGACAGTACAGTATGAGGGTAGAGCTTATTGTATGTACCGAACATTCCTTCTCTGTATTATTTATATTTATACATATGACTGGGAGCTGCCATACGTTTTCCCTTAACGTACAGTATGAGGTGTCTAGCTTAGTGTAATGTACAGAACATTCTTCTCTGGTAGTATTTATTATTTATACATATGGGTGGGAGCTCCATATCGGTTTCCTTAAGACAGTACAGTATGAGGGTATATATATTATGTATGTACAAAACATTTCTCTGTATATTTATATTTTATACATGGGTGGGAGCTGCCAATGTTTTCCTTAGACATACAGTATAAGGGTAATGCTTATTGTATGTCAGATACACTTCTTCTCTGTATTTATACTATGGGTGGGAGCTGCCATATTGTTTCCTTAGACAGTACAGTATGAGGGTTTATAGCTTATTGTATGTACAGCAGTTCCTTCCTGTATAATTTATATTTTATACATATGGGTGGGAGCAAGGGCTGCCATAGTGTTCCCTTAGACAGTACAGTAGGAGGGTATAGCTATTGTGGTACAGAACATTCCTTATCTGTATTTCTATTTGATATCATGGGTGGGAGCGCCTATTGTTTCCCTAGACCAGTACAGTATGAGGGTAACTTATCTGTATGAATTAAACATTCTTCTCTCTGATATTATACATATGGGGGAGCTGCCAATATTGTTTCCTTAGACAGTACAAGTATGAGGGTATAGTACTTATTGTATGTAAGAAACATTCCATTCTCTTGATATTATACATTGGGTGGGGGGAGCTGCACATAGTGTTTCCCTAGACAGTACGTAAGAGGGTATAGTTATTGTGTTACAGAAAAATTCCTTCTTGTATATTTATATTTATACATAGTGGGGAGCTGCCCCTATTGTTTCCCTTAGACAGTACCGTAATGAGGGTAAAGCTTATGTATGTAGATACAGAACATTACTTCTCTGTATATTTATATATTATACATATGTGGTGGGTAGCTCCATACTGTTTCCCTTGACAGTACAGTATGAGGGTATAACTTAATTGTATGTACAGAAACATTTTTCTCTGTGAGTTTATATTTATCTATGGTGGGAGTCTGCCCATATTGTTTACTCTTAGACCGTAGTATAGTATAGGGTATATATTATTGTAATGCAGAACATCCTTCTCTGTTATTATACCTAAATGGGTGGGAGCTGCCATATTGTTTCCCTTAGACGTACAGTATAAGGGTATAGCTATTGTATGTACAGAACATTCCTTCTCGTGTATAAAGTTATACATTGGGTGGGAGCTGCCATCGTGTTTTCCCTTAGACAGTACAGTATGAGGGTATAGCTTATTGTAGGTACAGAACATCCTTCTCTGATATTATATTTATACATATGGGTGGGGAAGCTGCCATAGGTTTTCCCTTAGACAGTACAGTATGTGGGTATAGATTATTTGTAGTACAGACCATTCTTTCTGGATATCTTATACATAGGGTGAGGAGCTCCATATTGATTTCCTTAGACAGTACGTATGAGGTATAGCTATATTTGTGTGTACAGAACTAATCCCTATCCTCTGTATTTTATACATATTGGTGGGAAGCTGCCTATCTGTTTCCCTTAGACAGTACAGTAATGAGGTAGTAGCTTTATTGTGTGTACAGAACATCCTTCTCTGTATATGTATATTTATACATAGGGGGGAGAGACTGCCAGTCAATATGTTTCCTTAGACAGTACCGTATGAGGGTCATAGCTGTATTGTGTGTGTACAGAACATTCCTTCTCTGTATATTTTATAGTATTAGACATATGGGTGGGAGTGCCATATTGTTTCCCTTAGCACAGTACAGTTGAGGGTATAATTATTGTATTTAACAGAACCTTCCTTCTCGGTATATTTTCATATGTGGTGGAGCTTGCCATAGTGATTTCCGGTTGTTGGCTACTGAGGAGGTCGGGGGCAGTTGCGGTGATGGAATTGCATGTTTGTTTTGGTCCAAGTCCAGGTGAAGGCGCGTGAATTATAAGGATAAAAGGACGTTGCCATAATGTGTATTGATAATGTTCTATTGCCAAATTTGGCCCTTGTTGGGATGTCAGGGGCTGAATGTGCAGAACTGGTGATTAATGGGCCCAGAGTGACACTAATAGAGAATGGGACGGAGAGACAATGGGACTGACTGGTAAAGAGAACTGGGGGTTCTCTGGGCCTCTGTGTTAAATCAACTGGTAAGTGAAATAGAATCCCACAACTGGGAATAGAAAGAGAGATACACATTGCAAGCACACGTAATAAACACGCATAGTAGACATGGCATAGATGCACACATGTACACATGCAGACACACACACATATTACCCATAAAGATACACACACTGATATACACACACAGTTCACATACAGAGTACGTCACACCACAGTACACATACCATACACCACAGGTATACACATACACATATACAACACAGATATTACACATAGTTAACACACAGGTATACACATACACATAGCACAACCAGATATACACAACACATACACTAGTAACACAGATATACACAGACACATAGTAACACACGATATTTACACATACACATATAACATAGATATACAATACACAGCACAAGATATCATACCGATAGTACACACAATTACACAAGAACAATTACACATAGTACACCACAAGGTAACACATACACATAGTACACACAGGTATACACATAGTACACACAGATATAACATTAACATAGTAAACAACAGATATACACAAACCTAGTACCACAGGTATACACATCAATAGGTTACTACACATACACATATACACCACAGTACAACACATAGTACACACAGATATACACATACACAATCATAGCTCTACACCACTGTACACGATTATCCATACAAATATACACACAGAACTATACACATACACATAGTACACACAGATATACATATACACATAGTACCACCGTTACTACACAGTACAACACTATACATATACATAGTACACACAGATATACACATACACTAGTACACACCAGATAGACCATACACAATAGTAAATCAACACAACAATACCCCACAGATATACTAGTCAACATATACACTAGATAATGTACAAAAACATAAAACAATCTACACATACACATAGTACAACAGGTAGAACATACACATAGTACACCAGGTATACATATAAACAATAGTAAACACAGATAGACACTACCATAGTACAACACAGATATATACACATACACATAGTACACACTATATACATATATAAAAGAGTAAAACCACATATACACATACACATCGTACAACACCCAGAATATAACACATACACATAGTACACACGGTACACCCCATACCTCAATACACCACAGTACATCAGATAACACAAATACACCAATAGTACCCCCGATATACACTATACACATAGTAACACAGATATACAACACATAGTAACACACAGATATACACATACACATAGTACACACAGATATACACATAGTACACACAGATATACAACAATGACACAAGTAACACACTAGTACATAGATATAATACACATCGTACCCCCAGATACACTACACATACACCCCAGTAACCATAGGAAGTACACATAAATAGTACACAGTACATCATAGTTACACACAGATATACATATACCATGTAACACAGATATACACATAAACATATACACACAGAGTATACACTCTACAATAGTACAAAGATATACCACATAGTTCACACAGATATACATATACACATGAGTACACACAGATATACACATACAACCCAGTACACTCTACCACGTACCTAGATATACACATCACATAGTACTACAACAGTAAGATACACATATCACATAGATCACATCACAGTAAGATATACATACACACAGTACACAAAGATATACAACTACACCTAAGTACACACGAATACACATACACATAGTACACACAGATACCAAGACACAGATTACACATACACATAGATAACACAGATTATACACATACACATAGTACACAGCGATATACATTACCACATAGTACACACAGATATACACTATACATCCCAGTTAAACCAGATATACACATACACATAGTACACATAGATATACACATACACATAGTACACACAGAGTACCATACACACAGTAACTCAGATATAACATACACATAGTCACACAATTACCAGACTACGTACACATAACAATAGTACACCATCCATAACAGTAACAAGCCCAGATATATCACATACACAGTAGTACACACAGATGGACACTACCATATACAACAGAAATAACATAGTATACCAGATTACCATACACATAGTACACACAGAATAACTACAATACATATACCACACTATACCACAGATATACCAGACACAGCATAGTACACACAGATATATACACATCCAGACACACAGATGTACCCAACGATAGTAACATTACAATTATACACAAGTACCCACAGAAATACCAAACATCACTAGTACACACAGTATAACAATACCATAGTACACAACAGATATACATAATTACATAGTAACACAGATATAACATACACATAGTTTACACAAAGTACACATACACATGTAACACACAGATATACACACATACAAACTAGTACACAACGATATTTACTTTACACTAATACACACAGATATCTACATTACACATAGTACACACAGATATACACATACACATAGTACACACAGACATACACATACACATAGTGATTGTTGCTATGTATGTATGTGAAGTGACTTGGTTGAAGCCCCGTTTTCTTGGGAGATGATAACTCTATCTAGCCACAACTCTATCTAGAGGGTATATTGTTTATAGGGTAATATTGTCTAGCGGGTATGATGTTTCATAGGTATATTGTCTAGCGGGTATATTGTCTAGCGGGTTTATGGTTATATGGTATATTGGTCTAGGGGGTGATTATTTTTCTAGGGTCTATATATCTTTATAGGGCATTATTGCTAAGGGTTAATGTCTATAGGGGTATATTGTCGAAGGGTTTTTGTTTATTAGGGTTCTATTGTCTAGGGGTATATGGGTTTATCGGTATCTGTCTAGAGGTTTGTTATGTTCTTGTTATAGGGTTATATGTCTGAGTTATAGGTATATTTCATAGAGGCGTTATTGAGTTTTCTAGAGGGGATATTGGTCTAGAGGGTTATTTCTCAGCAGAGTTTATTGTTTAATAGGGGTATATTGTACTGGGGGTATATTGTTTAGGGTCATATGTCTAGAGGGTTTATTGTTTAGGGTATGATTGTTATAGGGTATATGTCTCGAGGGTAATTGTTTATAGGGTATACTTGTCTAGAGGTATATGCTATATGGGTTATTATTATTTATAGGGTATATTGTCTAGAGGGTTTATTGTTTATAGGGTATATTGGTTTATAAGGTAACTATTCTAGAGGGTATATTGCTTATAGGGTATGTTGCCTAGAGGGTATATTGTCTATAGGGTATTTTGTTTATAGGGTATATTGTTTATAGGGTATATTGTCTATAGGGTATATTGTCTAGAGGTTTTATTGTTTATAGGGTATATTTTTAGGTATTATAGTGTCTAAGGTTATTGTTTATAGGGTATATTCCTAGAGGGTATAGTGTCTCTATAGGGTAATATTGTCTAGAGGGTATATTGTGCTAGGGGTGTTGTGATACATGTTTATAGGGTATAATTGTATAGAGGGTTTATTGTTTACGATAGTATATTGTTATAGGTTATTGTCTAGAGGGTATATTGTCTGATAGGGTATATTGTTATAGGGGTATATTGCCTAGAGTGATATATTGGGTATAGGGTATTTGTTTTATAGGTATATTTGTTTATAGGCGTTATAATTGTCTATAGGGTATATTGTCTATAGGGTATATTGTCTACAGGGTTTATTGTTTATAGGTATATTGTTTATAGGGTATATTGCCTAGAGGGTATATTGTCTATAAGGTATATTGTCTAGAGGGTATATTGTCTAGGGGGTATATCGTTTATAGGGTATATTGTCCTAGAGGGTATATTGTTTAGTAGGTATATTGTTTTAGGGTATATTGTCTAGAGGGTATATTGTCTAGAGGGTAAATTGTCATAGGGTATATTGTCTAGAGGGTATATTGTCTATAGGGTATATTATTTATAGGGTATAGTGTCTAGAGGGTTAGTTGTTTAGGGTATATTGTTTATAAGGTATATTGTTTATAGGGTATATGTCCTAGAGGGTATATTGTTTATAGGGTATTTGTCTATAGGGTATTAGGTTTCTAGAAGGGGTGTATTGTTTATAGGGTCATGTCTTAGAGGGTATATTGGTCTAGAGGGTTATATTGTTTTATTAGGGTATATTGTCTATAGGGTATAAGTGGCGAGAGGGTAATTGTTTATTAGGGTATATTGATTCTAGGGTATATTGTTTAAAGGTTATTGTCTAGAGGGTATATTGTCTTAGTATATGTTTATAGGGTATATGTCTATAGGGTTATTGCTATACGGGTAATTGTCTGAGGGTATATGTTTATAGGGTATTTGTTAGGGGTATAGTTGTTATAGGGTATACTATGTCTAGAGGCTATTTCTATATTGTATATTATGTATGGGCCATCATTGTCTAGAGGGTATATGTCCTAGGGTATATGGTTTATAGAGGTTATATTGTCTAGAGGTTTTTGTTTATAGGGTATTTGTTATGGTATATTTTTTATCGGTATATTGTTTATAGGGTATATTGTCTAGAGGGGTATATTGGTCTAGGGGATTATGTTTATTTAGGGTATATTGTCTAAGAGGGTTTATGTTTTAATGGGTATATTGTTTATAGGGTATATTGTCTAGAGGGTATATTGTCTAGAGGTATATGTTTATAGGGTATATTGTCTCAGAGGGGTTTATTGTTTATAGATTTATTGGGTCTAGGAAGGTATATTGTTTATAGGGGAGGTTTATAATGCTAGAGGGTATATTGTTATAGGGTATAATTGTCTAGAGGGGTATATTGTTCATAGGGTATTGTTGTCTATAGGGTAATTTGTCTTAAGGTGTATTGTCTTATAGGGTATATTGTCTAGAGGCTATATTGTCTATAGGGTAATTGTTTTATAGGGTATATTGTCATATAGGGTATATGTCTAGAGGGTTATATTGTTATAGGTAATTGCCTAGAGGGTATATTGTCTATAGGTATATTGTCTAGAGGGTTATTGTGCTAGGGGGTTATTGTTTATAGGGTCTATGTGTCTAGAGGTTTTTATGTTTATTATAAGTATATGTTTATAGGGTATATGTCTTAGAGGGTATATTGTTTATAGGGTATATTGCCTAGAGGATATATTGTGTATAGGGTATTTTGTTTATAGGGTATATTGTTTATAGGGTATATTGTCTATAGGGTATATTGTACTATAGTGGATATTGTCCTAACAGAGGGTTTAATTGTTTTATAGGTATATGTGTTTATAGGGTTATGCCTAGAGGGTATTGTCTATAGGTAATTGTCTAGAGGGTCATATGTCGTTAGGGGGTATATCGTTTATAGGGTATATGTCTAGAGGTCTAATTGTGTATAGGGGTATATTGGTTATAGGGTAGATATTGTTAGAGGGTATATTGTCTAGAGGGTAAAATTGGTCTATAGGGTAATTGTCTTAGAGTGGTATGATGTCTATAGGTATATTATTTGAAGGGTATATGGTCTAGAGGGTTTTATTGTTTATAGGGTAATTTGTTTATAGGAGGTATTATTGTTGAAGGGATACTTGTCTAGAGGGTATATTGTTTATAGGGTATTTTGTCTATAGGGTATATTGTCTAGAGGGTGTTATGTTATAGGGTATATTGTCTAGAGGGTATATTGTTTATAGGGTATATTGTCAATAGGGTATAATGTCTAGAGGGTATATTGTTTAGAGGGTATATTGATTATAGGTAATATTGTTTATATGGGTATATTGTCTAGAGGGTATATTGTCTAGTATATTGTTTATAGGGTATATTGTCTAGAGGGTATATTGTCTATAGGGTATATTGTCTAGAGGTATAGGTTTATTAGGGTGATATGTTAGGTATATTGTTTATAGGGGGGGGCTGGTATATTGTCTAGAGGGTTACATTGTCTAATGTATATTATTTATAGGAGGCATATTGTCTAGAGGGTATACTGTCTATAGGGTATTTGTTTATAGGGTAATTGTCTCGTAGGGTTTCTTGTTTAGCGGGTATATTTGTATTAGGGTATATTGTTTATAGGGTATATTGTCTATAAGGTATATTGTCTAAGGGTATATTGTCTAGGGGGTTTATTGTTATAGGGTATATTGTCTAGAGGGTTTATTGTTTATAGGGTATATTGTTTATAGGGTATAGTTGTCTAGAGGGTATTCCCTTTCTATACGGGTATATGTTTATAGGAGTAATATTGTCTAGAGGGTTTGATTGTTTATACGGATTATTGTCTAGGGTATAGTGTTATTAAGGGTTTATTGCTAGAGGTTATATTGTTTATAGGGTTATTGTCTTAGAGGGTATATGTGTTCATAGTGGTATGTTGTCTATAGGGTATATTGTCTAGAGGGGTATTGTGTTCTCGGGTATATTGTCTAGAGGTAGATGGTCTATAGGGTATATTCGTTTATGAGGGTATATTGTCTATAGGGTATAGTTGTCTGGAGGGATATTGTCGGAGGGTTATTGTCTAGAGGGTAATTGTCTAGGGGTATATATTGAGGGTATTGTATAGGGTATATTGTATTATTGGAAAGGTTGTTAGTATTGGTCTGGAGGGTTATTAAGTGTTATAGGGTATATTTTCTAGAGGGTATTTGTTTTATAGGGCATATGTCTAAGGGTTATTGCATAGTTGTGCAAGGGTATATTGTTATAGGGTATAGTGTCTAGGGTTTTTGTCTATAGGGTATATTGTCTAGAGGTTTTATTGTTTATAGGGTATATTGCTAAGATATTGAGGGGTATATGTCTATGGGTATATTGTCAGGTCTTTAATTGTGGGTATATTGTCTAGAGGGTATATTGTCTAGAGGGTTTATTGTTTATAGGGTATATGTTTTAAAGGTATTATTGTCCTAGAGGGTGGATAATGCTTATAGGGTTAATAGTTGCCAGAGGGTTATCTGTCTATAGGGGTATTTTGTTTATAGAGAGCAGTATATTGTTTCAGGGTATAGTTGTCTATAGGGTATATGTCTACAGGGTTTATTGGTTTATAGGGGATAATTGTTATAGGGTATATTGTCTAGAGGGTATATTGTTTATAGGGTATATTGCCTAGAGGGTTTATTGTTTATAGGGTATATTGTCTAGAGTGTATATTGTTTATATCGGGTATATTGTCTAGAGGGTATATTGTCCCTATATGTATTAATTATTACTAGGGTAGTATTGTCTAGAGGGTATATTGTCCAGAGGGTTTATTGTTTATAGGGTATATTGTTTATAAGGTATATTGTCTAGAGGGTATATTGCTTATAGGGTATATTGCCTAGGGTATATTGTCTTAGGGTATATTGTGTTTATAGGGTATATTGTTATAGGTATATTATCTATAGGTATATTGTTATAGGTGTATATTGTCTACAGGGTATTTGTTTATAGGGTATATTGTTAAGGGTCATATTGTCTAGAGGTATATGTTTTATAAGGGTATATTGCCTAGAGGGTAGTATTGTCAAAGGGTTACTTGTCTAGAGGGTATATATGTCTAGGGGGGTCTAATGTTCATAGGGTATTGTCTAGAAGGGTTTATTGGTTGTATGGAGGTATATGTTTATATAGTATATTGTTTATAGGGTATATTGTCTAGAGGGTTTATTGTTTATAGGGTATATTGTTTATAGGGTATATTGTCTAGAGGGTATATTGTCTATAGGGTATTATGTCTAGAGGTATACTGTCTATAGGTATATTATTAGGTATATGTCCTAGAGGGTTTATTGTTTATAGTGGTAATAGTTTAAGGGTATATTGTCTAGAGGGTATAATTTCTATAGGTAATGTCTATGAGGGTATATTTCTAAGGGTATATTGTCTAGAGGGTAATCTATAGATATGTTATAGGGTATTTGTCTAGAGGGTTTATTGTTATTAGGGTATATGTTTATAGGGTATATTGTCTAGAGGGTATATTGTCTATAGGGTATATTGTCTAGAGGGTATATTGTCTATAGGGTATATTATGTTAGGGTTATTGTTTATAGGTATATTGTTTATAGGGTATATTGTCTAGAGGGTATATTGTTTCTAGGGTATTTTCTATAGGGTATATTGTCTAGAGGGTATATGGTCTATAGGGTATATTTATAGTTCTAGAGGGTGTATTGTTTATAGGGTATATTGTCTAGAGGGTATTCTATACTATCAGGGTATATTGTTCTATAGGGTATATTGTCTATATTGGTTACTAATCTATAGGTTATATTGTTATATGAGTATACTATTATAGGGTATAGTTCTATAGGGTATTGGTCTATATGGTATACTATTTTATAGGGTATACGTGCTATAGGGTATATTGTCTATATGGTACTATTTATAGGGTATACTGTCTATAGGGTATATGTCTATAGGTATCTAGCTAAGGGGTATATTGTTTGATTGTATATTACTATTGATGTTTAACACCTGCGTGCAAACAACATTTACAATAATAACAGAAAGAATTAGAAGTAAATACCCGATGGCTCGTGGGAACAGCCTGAATTGATGCAGATAACGTAATAGGTAAGAACAGTAAGTAATAGTGTCTCTTGAATTACTGGATCTCTATAGCGTGCAGGCATGGGACTAAATGTAACATACAGGGTGTTAAAGTGTCCCTGTAAAGGAGAACTTATGGGAAAAAATTGAAATGACCACTATTATGAATTCTATAACAATATCTGATCTCTCACCAGCAACACCAAGCAGCATTGTGGGAAAATATCAGTTAACTCTGACACGGTTTATAGAGGGTCACTGACATAGGTGCACCATATTCTCTAGCCCCTTCTAGCCAACTGGTTGACCTGCGACCCCCATACCTCCCTCCAATCAAGACTGGAGTCGGAAAAACACTGTTACTTATTAGGGTAGGATCCTACAGGAAAGTCAGGAAACCGAACTTCCCAATTACGATGATTTTCACCATGGTTAAACGGGGGACAATCATGGATCTGTTAAGCTGGGACAATAGTTCGGATATCCCTGGACGGTATCGGGGCTTTATAGTTACTGTGTGTACCTTACTTTTCCGAACGATCGGTTGAAAAAATGGACAGACAGATATCCTGAGCTATCTCTGGTCATCTTTCAAAGATCGTCTCAGGTGTTGTACCCCCAGAAATCATCTTCATTTTAGTAGCTTTGGTTCTCCTTTAATCTGCGTTTAGAGTAAATTTCTAAGAAGAAAGAGTCATGGCGAGAAATGGAGAGAGAGAAAAGTAACGTAGAACAGATAAAGAGAGAGAGGAGAGAGAGAGAGAGAAGAGGGGAAGAGAGGGGGGGGCGGTTGGGCAGTATTGTGTTGCACACCTTGTATCGATCCAATGACCCTTCCATTACCACTTACTCAGGCACGAAGTGTAGGCAAATCTCCAGTTCAGTCTTTACCTTGCGAGGTAATCATGGACAGACCTTCATGTCCACATGTTAATAATGACTATAACAGTGAGACTGCCATCTTTGCTTCAATAGAAAGAAATAAACTAAAGCGACATTAGCACAGAACTACAAACCTCCATGCAAAGGGCCAACAATGACCGCATCCATAAAATTACCCCAGAAACCAGCTTGCTACTTTAAACACTTCCCATTCCCTTTCATGACAAATGCATTGGGGTAAAATCTCACCAAGCTAAAAGCCATCTCCATTGGAGGCAGTAAGGGACCTCATTATAATCAATGGCCGACAAACCCAAATAAATCCTTCCTTCCCCCATCCGCGGTTCCTGCTGTGTGTCGTACGGTTAGTTGTTCTGCAGGTATCTGAGGCAGGTAACATAATGTTCCATTCCCTGAAGGAACCTTAGTTTAAATAATAACAGAAATTCAGAAATTCATGTAAAATGTTTGTCTCGGCCCTCGGGGGCAATGTTTAAACGGCCGAACAAGAGAAAACTTGTTGTAAACCTGTGTCGACGCAAATCTCCCTGTAACAAACACCAAGGGAGCAAGGATGGAAGTAAACAAGGGTAAGGGTCAAGGGACAAAGAACCACAAATTTAAATACCCACAGAAAGAGAAAGGAACCGTATCTGAGGAACGTTCATCTAATGGGAATCTCTAGGATGAATAAGAGATTCCCACACCAGGACCCTCTATGTTCCATGGCACAGATGGTATCTAAAAAGACCCAAGTTCTTCAAGTAACTGGAGAATCTTCCCACCATCCAGGACCTGGGCTGGAACAGGACATTGTCCTGAAATGATACTAAGATGGAAAATTCTATGCTGTGACTCGGGGTCTCCTGAACCCATTAGAGCCTTCAAGAAGTGTAGATACAAAAAAGTCTCATTGTACAGACTCGTATTGAAGTTTGGTCTGTGTCCAGTAGGAGATGTGATATTATTATATTATTGACATGGATTGGGATTTGGTTGAGTTGAAAACAATCAAGCCTCAAGCTTGATAAGGGTGGAGGTCCGCCCGAAACGTTTCCGGAGAGGAACCTCACAGCTGATAAATAAAGTTACAAATTGTTTTTCAACTGACACAATTGGAGTGGTCTGCTGCATTGTTTAATGGTAATATATCGGTTGGACGCAGGAGCAGTACGGTCAGCGTTAGATAACCGTTTGGAGGAGTTCAACAATTTGTGAGTTATAGGGATTTGGTTGATGGACCACGTCGTAGAGTATTTATTTGGTATTGGTGGATCATGGGAACAGATACCAGCTGTGCCCGGTACCAAACCTATGGAGGTGCTTTTCATCACCATGGTCATTTTATATGCTGCGTGGCCCCTGACTGGGAAATTGGTCCCAATTACTAATCAGAATCTATTGAATAAAGTCAGGAGCTGTTACAGTCCAGAGTTCTGAATTCTATTAAAGTAGAACATAATTGATACTAATACGTGAAATGGGCTACGAAACAGGCAAACACCAGCGGAGCTGCCACATGGGCTGCCCATTAATTTTGGCTTCTGGCCCAAACAGAGGGGAACGTTATATAACGTCCAGTTTGGCTCCCTAGTCTCGGTAATCAGAATGTAATGGGAAAGCGATCGTATATGATCGGTATTGGTGTGTGTATGGTCCCTTTAAGGGGTTGGGGCTTTAACCAGACACAATTAGGGCTGAAGTGCGATAGTGATGAAATGTGGGCATGTAAAACCATCACATATCCGTCAACTCTCTTCTCATCACTGCCAACAGGGTTAACGTGACCTCAACAGGGCAACTGGTCCAAAAACAGTTAGATTAGGGTAAGTGTCCCCTTTAAAGTAACATTAGCCCAAGTCAACACAAGCAATGCCCTACCCCCCCTCATCTCCGCCCCCCCTGGTGCCCACGTTGCCAGTCTATGAATGCCCGTAGCTGCACCTGTTTTCCTGCTTCCTAGATAAATGTCAAATGGACCCTCGAGAGCCAAGGAAGGGTTGTCTGGGCTGTTGGAACACTACAGGGACCAGTCCAGGCAGTGAGGGAGGAGGAGGAGGACGATGAAGGCTGTTGTGACTGTTATAGGGGAGCTGACACTGGCACCATTGTACATTCCGTAGGAGAGGGTATGAATGGAGAGCTCGGGGCTGCACAAAGGGGCATTGACAATGGCAACGATTGTATGCGCACGAAGCAACAGCCCTCTATCATTTCCATTATTGACTTCAACAGGTCTGGAGTTACAATGATGAGCCCCCTCGCTTTCCAACCAGCGTGTGATTTACAGGGGCCAACGGGAGTTGTAGTTCAACAAAACAGCGTCTTATTGCCTTCTCTTCTACGGAACGTTACTTAAATGTAAACATGATGTGGTATAAATGACTTGAGAAGGGGGCATTGAGAGCAAGGACTCTGTGTTTGCTGGTGATTAGAGAATGTAACGGGGTTTGAATGAACCCGTTTCGAAACTTTCGGAACTCCCGGATTTCACGGAACTTGAATTTTTCGAATTTTCGATTTTTAGCGAAATCCAAGTAGATAATTATCGAAGAAATGAAAAATCGAAACGAACTTCGAAATTTCCGAAGATTTCGAAAAATTCGAAAACGAAACTCAACAGTTTCGAACATCTCTATTGATGACACTAAACTATGCAGAGCTTTGGAAACTTCCATGATGTGCAAGTGCTGCAAGCAGACCTAGATAGATTATCAAATGGGCAGCAGAAGGCAGATGAGATTCAATGTAGATAAATGAAGGTGATGGCATTTGGGTTTAACAATCCCTGTGCCACCTACACCAATAAATAACTCTGTGTTAAGTGAATCTGTAATGGAAAAAGATTTGGGGGTTCTGGTAGATAACGACTTAGCTGTAGCAAACAATGCCAGGGTGCAACGGCAGAGCTAGCAAGATATTGTCTTGTATAAAAAGGGGAATAGATTCAGAGAGAAAAATATTATTCTCCTCTTTACAACACTGGTAGGCCTCATTGGAATATGCGGTGGCAGTTTTTGGAATCCCATATACAAAAGGGACTCTTTGGAAA
Organism: Hymenochirus boettgeri; assembly: GCA_019447015.1. NCBI lineage: Eukaryota > Metazoa > Chordata > Amphibia > Anura > Pipidae > Hymenochirus > Hymenochirus boettgeri. The sequence continues at coordinate 24,990 of JAACNH010000413.1, forward strand.
TTGAGGCAGTTCAGAGAAGGGCAACTAAATTAATAGGGGATGGAGGGGCTGGAATATGCAGGGGAACGGAAAAGGGCCTTTAGGGATTATGAAAACTGTAACAAGAGTGTAAGAAACAATCAAACTAGCTAAAATGAATAGTGTAATAGTGTGAGGCGGAATAAAGATACACATCCAACCTACCAGCAAATACCACATTATTTTGCCATCCAGAGGCAAAAAACAACAACAAACCACAACCGAATTATAAAGGAGGGGGGGGTGGTGACAATGGGAAATTTCCTTTCCCAACTCTACTTTATTATCAATCCCATTAACTTGAACATTCCTTGTTTGTAGAAAAACTCATCCAGCTTTAATTAAACGACCATGAACTGCCATAACAACGTCCCACTGGAAGACAGTTAAGCTTTCCCGTTCTCAAGTGACAAACCTTTCCCAACTCCTACTTATGTATCATACCCAGTACTGTAAAACATTTCCTTGTTGTAGAAAATCATCCAGCTTTTTATTAAACTGACCATGAACCTCCATAACAACGTCCCTGGAAAGACAGTTCCATAGCTTTACCGTTCTCACAGTGACAAACCCTTTCCAACTCTACTTTATGTTATCATCCAGTAACCTTGTAACATTCTTGTTGTAAACTCATCAGCTTTTATTAAAATGACCAATGAACCTGACTAACACGCGTCCCACTGGAAGACGTTCCATAGATTTACCGTTCTCACAGTGACAAACCCTTTCCCAACTCTACTTTATGTTATCATCCCAGTAACTGTAACATTCCTTGTTTTGTAGAAACTCATCCAGCTTTTTATTAAACTGACCATGAACCTGCCATAACAACGTCCACTGGAAGCAGTTCCATAGCTTTACCGTTCTCACATGACAAACCCTTTCCCAACTCTACTTTATGTACCAATCCCAGTAACTTGTAACATTCCTTGTTGTAGAAAATCATCCAGCTTTTTATTAAAACTGACCAATGAACCTGCCATAACAACGTCCACTGGAAGACAGTTCCATAGCTTTACCGTTCTCACAGTGACAAACCCTTTCCCAACTCTACTTTATGTATCAATACCAGTAACTTTGTAATAGTCTTTGTTTGTAAACTCATCCACGTTTTATTAAACTGACCAATGAACCTGCCATAACAACGTCCACTGGAAGACAGTTCCATAGCTTTACCGTTCTCACAGGACAAACCCTTTCCCAACTCTACTTTATGTATAATCCTCAGTACCTTGTAACATTCCTTGTTTGTAGAAACTCATCCAGCTTTTATCAAACTTACCAATGAACCTGCCATAACACGTCCACTTGGAGACAGTTTCCATAGCTTTACCGTTCTCACAGTGACAAACCCTTTCCCAACTCTACTTTATGTATCAATCCCAGTAAACTTGTAACATTCCTTGTTTGTAGAAACTCATCCATCTTTTTATTAAACTGACCAATGTACCTGCCATAACAACGTCCACTGGAAACAGTTCCATAGCTTTACCGTTCTCACAGTGACAAACCCTTTCCAACTTACTTTATGTATCAATCCCAGAACTTGTAACATTCCTTGTTTGTAGAAACTCATCCAGCTTTTTTAAACTGACCATGAACCTGCCATAACAACGTCCACTGGAAGACAGTTCCATAGCTTTACCGTTCTCACAGTGACAAACCCTTTCCCAACTCTACTTTATGTATACCCAGTAACTTGTAACCCCTTGTTTGTAAAACTCATCCAGCTTTTTATTAAAACTGACCAATGAACCTGCCCATAACAACGTCCACTGGAAGAAGTTCCATAGCTTTACCGTTCTCACAGTGACAAACCCTTCCCAACTCTACTTTATTTACAATACCAGTAACTTGTAACATCCTTGTTTGTAGAAACTCATCCAGCTTTTTATTAAACTGACCAAGAACTGCCCAAATACAACGTCCCACTGAAGACAGTTCCATAGCTTTACCGTTCTCACAGTGACAACCCTTTCCCAACTCTACTTTATTTATCAATACCAGTAACTTTTAACTTCCTTGTTTGTAGAAACTCATCCAGCTTTTATAACTGACCATGACCTGCCATAACAACGTCCACTGGAAGACAGTTCCATAGCTTTTACCGTTCTCACAGTGACAAACCCTTTCCAACTCTACTTTATGTATCAATACCAGTAACGTAACATTCCTTGTTTGTAGAAACTCATCCAGCTTTTTTTAAACTGACCAATGAACTGCCATACAACACCCACTGGAAGACAGTTCCATAGCTTTACCGTTCTCACAGTGACAAACCCTTTCCAACTCTACTTTATGTATCATACCAGTAACTTGTACATTCCTTGTTGTAGAAACTCATCCAGCTTTTATTAACTGACCAATGAACCTGCCATAACAACGTCCACTGGAAGACAGTTCCATAGCTTTACCGTTCTCACAGTGACAAACCCTTTCCCAACTCTACTTTATTTCATCATACCAGTAACTTGTAACATTCCTTGTTTGTAGAAACTCATCCAGCTTTTATTAAACTGACCAATGAACCTGCCATAACAACGTCCACTGGAAGACAGTTCCATAGCTTTACCGTTCTCACAGTGACAAACCCTTTCCCAACTCTACTTTTATCAATACCAGTAACTTGTAACATTCCTTGTTGTAGAAACTCATCCAGCTTTTTATTAACTGACCAATGAACCTGATAAAACTACGTCCACTGGAAGAAAGTTCCATAGCTTTACCGTTCTCACAGTGACAACCCTTTTCCCAACTCTACTTTATGTATCAATCCCAGTAACTTGTAACATTCCTTGTTTGTAGAAACTCATCCAGCTTTTTATCAAACTGACCAATGAACCTGCCATAACAACGTCCACTGGAAGACAGTTCCTAGCTTTACCGTTCTCACGTGACAAACCCTTTCCCAACTCTACTTTATGTATCAATCCCAGTAACTTGTAACATTCCTTGTTGTAGAAAAAACTCATCCAGCTTTTTATTAACTGACCAATGTAACCTGCCATAACAACGTCCACTGAAGACAGTTCCATAGCTTTACCGTTCTCACAGGGACAAACCCTTTCCCAACTCTACTTTATGTATCAATCCCAGTAACTTGTAACATTCCTTGTTTGTAGAAACTCATCCGCTTTTTATTAAACTGACCAATGAACCTGCCATAACAACGTCCACTGGAAGACAGTTCCATAGCTTTACCGTTCTCACAGTGACAAACCCTTTCCCAACTCTACTTTATTTATCAATACCAGTAACTTGTAACATTCCTGTTTGTTAGAACTCATCCATCCAGCTTTTTATTAAACTGACCAATGAACTGCTATAACAACGTCCACTGGAAGACAGTTCCATAGCTTACGTTCTCACAGTGACAAACCCTTTCCCAACAACTCTACTTATGTATCATTCCCAGTAATTGTAACATTCCTTGTTTGTAGAAAACTCATCCAAGCTTTTTATCAAACTGACAATGAACCTGCCATAACAACGTCCACTGGAAGACAGTTCCATAGCTTTACGTTCTCACAGTGACAACCCTTTCCCAACTCTATTTTTGTATCAATCCAGAACTTGTAACATTCCTTGTTTGTAGAAACTCATCCAGCTTTTTATTAAAACGGACCAATGAACCTGCCATAACAACGTCCACTGGAAGACAGTTCCTACTTAATTACCGTTCTCACAGTGACAAACCCTTTCCCAACTCTACTTTATGTATCAATCCCAGTAACTTGTAACATTCCTTGTTTGTAGAAACTCATCCAGCTTTTATTAAACTGACCAATGAACCTGCCATAACAACGTCCACTGGAAGACAGTTCCATAGCTTTACCGTTCTCACAGTGACAAACCCTTTCCCAACTACTTATATACCAATACCAGTAACTTGTAACATTGCTTGTTTGTAGAAGCTCATCCAGCTTTTTATAAACTGACCAATGAACCTGCCATAACAACGTCCACTGGAAGACAGTTCCATAGCTTTACCGTTCTCACAGTGACAAACCCTTTCCCAACTCTACTTTTGTATCATCCCAGTAACTTGTAACATTCCTTGTTTGTAGAAGCTCATCCAGCTTTTATTAAACTGACCAATGAACCTGCCATAACAACGTCCACTGGAAGACAGTTCCATAGCTTTACCGTTCCTCACAGTGACAAACCCTTCCAACTCTACTTTATGTATCAATCCCAGTAACTTGTAAACATTCCTTGTTTGTAGATACTCATCCAGCTTTTTATTAAACTGACCAATGAACCTGCCATAACAACGTCCACTGGAAGACAGTTCCATAGCTTTACCGTTCTCACAGTGACAAACCCTTTCCCAACTCTACTTTATTACCACCAATACCATGTAACTTTGTAACATTGCCTTGTTGAAAACTCATCCAGCTTTTTATTAAACTGACCAATGAACCTGCCATAACAACGTCCACTGGAAGACAGTTCCATAGCTTTACCGTTCTCACAGTGACACACCCTTTCCCAACTCTACTTTTGTATCAATCCAGCTAATCTTGTAACATTTCTTGTTTTAGAAACTCATCCAGCTTTTTATTAAACTGACCAATGAACCTGCCATAATAACGTCCACTGGAAGACGTTCCATAGCTTTACCGTTCTCACAGTGACAAACCCTTTCCCAACTCACTTTATGTATCATCCCAGCTAACTGTAACATTCCTTGTTTGTAGAAACTCATCCAGCTTTTTATTACTGACCAATGAACCTGCCATAATAAGTCCACGGAAGACAGTTCCATAGCTTTACCGTTCTCACAGTGACAAACCCTTTCCCAACTCTACTTTATGTATCAATCCCAGTAACTTGTAACATTCCTTGTTTAGAAACTCATCCAGCTTTTTATTAAACTGACCAATGAACCTGCCATAACAACGTTCACACTGGAAGACAGTTCCATAGCTTACCGTTCTCACAGTGACAAACCCTTTCCCAACTCTACTTTATATATCAATCCAGTAACTTGTAACATTCCTTGTTTGTAGAAAACTCATCCAGCTTTTTATTAAAACTGACCAATGAACTGCCATAACAACTCCACTGGAAGACAGTTCCATAGCTTTACCGTTCTCACAGTGACAAAACCTTTCCCAACTCTACTTTATGTATCAATCCCAGTAATGTAACATTCCTTGTTTGTAGAAACTCATCCAGCTTTTTATAACTGACCAATGAACCTGCCATAACAACGTCCACGGAAGACAGTTCCATAGCTTTACCGTTTCTCACAGTGACAACCCTTCCCAACTCTACTTTATGTATCAATCCCAGTAACTTGTAACATTCCTTGTTTGTAGAAAAACTCATCCAGCTTTTTATTAAACTGACCATGAACCTGCTATAAACAACGTCCACTGGAAGACAGTTCCATAGCTTTACCGTTCTCACAGTGACAAAACCCTTTCCCAAACTCTAACTTTATGTATCAATCCCAGTAACTTGTAACATCCCTGTGTTGTAGAAACTCATCCAGCTTTTTATTAAACTGACCATGAACCTGCTAACAACGTCCACTGAAGACAGTTCCATAGCTTTACCGTTCTACACGTGACAAACCCTTCCGAGCTTGAAGCCCAAACTTTTATCTTCAAGTCTTAAGGGATGTCCTCGTGTCCTTGACATGTTCTATTGGTGAACAATGCCCCAGATAGTTTATGTATGGCCCGTTAATGTATTTATACACAGTAATCATATCCCCACGCAAGCGCCTTTTCTCCAGCGTACATAATTGTAACTTTTCCAGTCTCTCTTCATATTCAAGCTCCCCCAATCCCTTATTAATTTAGTTGCCCTTCTCTGAACCCTTTTCATTTCAAAGATGTCCTTTTTGTACAGAGGATTCCAAAATTGCACTGCATATTCCAAATGAGCCTTACAAATGCTTTGTAAAGAGGGAGAATTACATTTTCTCCCTTGAATCCATACCTCTCTTTATACAAGACAATACCATGCTGGCCTCTGGCTGTTGCCGCCTGGCACTGCTTACTACCTTAAGTTTGTTATCCACCAAAACTCCAAGATCCCTTTCCAACAGGGATTCACTTACACAGAGCCATTTTAAGTATAGGTACACAAGTATTTTTAGTCCAAAATTGCATCACCTTAATATATTAATCACATATACGTAGTTGGGTTATTATAATATGAACTGGTATAATATATATTGTGTACGGGGACTATATAATATGAGATACTGGTTATTATATATTGAGTATCTATATACTATAGGTAGTATCATATAGTAGTGGTTGACGGGAGGAGATTATCCTTTAGACTATTGAGAATTGTACTGGTAATTATACATATACTGTAGTTCTGGTTGGTACGGGGATCTATAATAATATTGAGAATTACTGGTATTAATACATTACTGTAGTTCTGGTTGGTATGGGATACTATATAATATGAGAATTACTGGTATTAATACATATACTGTAGTTCGGTTGGTAACGGGGATACTATATAATATTGAGAATTACTGGTATTAATACATATACTGTAGTTTGGTTGGTACAGGGATACTATATAACATTGAGAATTACTGGTATTAATACATATACTGTAGTTTGGTTGGTACGGGATACTATAATAATATTGAGATTACTGGTATTAATACATATACTGTAGTTCTGGTTGGTACGGGATACTATAATATAGAATTACTGGTATTAATACATATACTGTAGTTCTGGTTGGTACAGGTCCTATATAATATTGAGAATTACTGGTATTAATACATATACTGTAGTTCTGGTTGGTACAGTGATACTATAAATGAGAATTACTGGTATAATACATATACTGTAGTTCTGGTTGGTACGGGGATACTTATAATATTGAGAATTACTGGTATTAATACATATACTGTAGTTCTGGTTGGTACGGGATACTATATAAATTGAGAATTACTGGTATTAATACATATACTGTAGTTCTGTTTGGTAGGATACTATATAATATTGAGAATTACTGGATTAATACATATACTGTAGTTCTGGTTGGTACGTGGATACTTATAATATTGAGAATTACTGGTATTAATACATATCTGTAGTTCTGGTTGGTTACGGGATACTATATAATATTGAGAATTACTGGTATTAATACATACTGTAGTTCTGGTTGGTTACGGATACTATAAATATGAGAATTACTGGTATTAATACATAATTTACGTTTGTTGTACAGGGATACTATATATATTGAGAATTACTGGTATTAATACATATACTGTAGTTCTGGTTGGTACGGGAACTATATAATATTGAGAATTACTGGTATATACATTATACTGTAGTTCTGGTTGGTACTGGGATACTATATAATATTGAGAATTTACTGATATTAAATCATATACTGTGTTTCTGTTGGTTACAGGGATAACTAATATAATTTGAGAATTACTTACTGGTCATGAATCATATACTGTAGTTCTGGTTGGTACAGGGATAACTATTAATATGGAAATTACTGGTATTAATTACATATAACTGTAGTTCTGGTTGGTCACTGGATACTAATAGATAATATTGAGAATTACTGGTATTATACATATACTGTAGTTCTGGTGGTACTAGGGATAGGCTATATAATATTTGGAGAATTACTGGTATTAAATCACATATAACTGGGTTAGTTCTGGTGGTACCGGGATACTATTTAATATGAATTACTGGTATTAATACATATACTGTCGTTCTGGTTGGTACAGGGATACTATATACTATGAAATTACTGGTATTAATACATATACTTTAGTTCTGGTTGGTACACAGGATTCCTGTACACTGTATTTGTAACTGCCATATACCGTGCACAGACAACATGTTATTCAGGAGATAAAACCCAGAGCTATCGCTCCTGTAAAACAATCTTCGTGGATTTATATGGTGGTTTTGGCACGTTGATAAATCCCAAAAGAGATTCTAGCCCATAGCGGGATTTTACAGTGGCTATTAGCCGGCATTAAAATTGTGCAACTAAAGGGAGCCAATGCGAACTGATTGAATCACAAACCGGGATGCGGGTTCTTTCCATTCCCTGCGCATCCAGGGCTAATAATGGAGTTAAAGTCCCGCTAAATTTTGCCAATCAATAGCGAACCGGTTACACAACTTTAACTCTATATATCAGCTGGCGCTCTGGGTAAATTAGCTGGTGTATAACAACTGATTGTCTAATAAACCTTATTTCCTTTAACATAGGAGAATGGTTATTACCGCGACACCGTTAGAAGACGGTCCTGTTTTGTTTGCTCATAGTATCTTTACCTGTTTAAAGGAGAATTATTGGTCCCTTCCCTGGTTTGTGTAGAACAGGAGATCGTCCGTGTGAACGTTATAAATAAACAGGAATCGGAGGAAACATTCAGAAAGAGAGACGTTTCTATCTTTCCTTAACCTTGGATGTTCGGGCTTGAATGGCATTTACTCAGAGTTCATTTATAATAATGTTGTTGGAGGTTGGAGGTCCCTGACCCTTGCTTTATATGGAGGTCCCTTCCCCTTGCTGTTATATGGGGCCCTGACCCCTTGCTGTCTATAGAGGTCCCACTGACCCCTCGCTGTTATATGATGTCCCTGACCCCTCCTGTTCTAAATGGAGGTCTCCTGACCCCATCGCTGTTTATGGAGGGTCCCTGACCCCTTGCTGTTATATGGAGGGTCCCGACCCCTTGCTGTTTATAAAAGGTCCTGACCCCCTGCTGTTATCTTGGAGGTCCCTGACCCCTTGCTTTTTATATGGAGGTCCCTGACCCCTTGCTGTTATATGGAGTCCTGATCCCTTGCTATTATCGGAGGTCCCTTAACCCCTGCGGTTATAATGGAGGTCCCCTTACCCCTAGTGTTATATGAGGTCCTGACCCCTTGCTGTTATATGGAGGTCCCTGACCCCTTTGCTGGTATATTGGAGGTCCACTGATCCCTTGGCTATATATGGAGTTCCCTTAACCCCTAGCTGTTATATGGAGGTCCCTGACCCCTAGCTGTTTATGAGGTCCCTTACCCCTTGCTTGTTTATGGAGGTCCCTGACCCCTGCTGGTTATATGGAGGTCCCTGACCCAACCCAAAAAACACCCCCCCCCCCCCTTGCTGTATATGGAGTTCCCTTACCCCTTGCGTTATAAATGGAGTCCCTGACCCCTTGCTGTTATATGGAGGGCCCTGACCCCTTTGCTGTTTATTGGAGGTCCTGACACCTTGCTGTATATGGAGGTCCCTGACCCCTCACTGTTATATGGAGGTCCCTGACCCCTTGCTGTTATATGGGGTCCCCTGACCCCTGCTGCTTTATTTTGGAGGTCCCTTACCCCTTGCTGTTATATTGCGGTCCCTGACCCCTTGCTGTTATATGAGGTGCCTGACCCTTGCTTGTTTAATGGAGGTCCCTGACCGTGCTGCTATATGGAGGTTCCCCTTACCCCTTGCTGCTATATGGAGGGTCCCTGACCCCTTGCTGTATCTGGAGGTCCCTGACCCCTCCGTTATATGGAGATCCCTGCCCCTTTCTGTTATATGGAGGTCCCTGACCCTCACTGTATATGAGTCCCTGACCCCTTGCTGTATATGGAGTCCCTGACCCCTCAACTGTTATAATGGAGGTCCCTGACCCATTGCTTATATTGGGTCCCTGACCCCTCACGTTTATATGAGGTCCTGACCCTTGCTGTTATATGGAGGCCCTTGACACCTTGCTGTTATAATGGGGTCCCTGACAGTATATGTATTAATACCAGTAATTCTCAATATTATATAGTATCCCTGTACCAACAAAAACTACAGTATATGTATTAATACTAGTAATAATATTGTATAGTATCCCCTACCAACCAGAACTATAGTATATGTATTAATACCAGTAATAATATTATATAGTTTCCCCGTACCAACCAGAACTACAGTATATGTATTAATACCAGTAATTCTCAATATTATATAGTATCGCTCCGCCCTGTATACGTGACGGAGTGATCCGCTTGGACACTTAAACCCACTTCAAGGGTGTCTGGTGAAATACCAGTATCTCTGGGGGAGTGGTGGCCTAACGCTGCCCATGGGGTCCGGGAATCCGATAGATATTGAGAATGACTGGAAGTCATACATATACCTAGTGCTGTTGTACGGGGATACTGGGGGAGAGCGATCAGAGCGAGAGGGAGAAGGGAGAAGAAGGGGAGAAGGGAGGAGAGAGAGAAGGGAGAGAGAAGGGAAGGGAGGAGAGGGAGAAGGGAGGAGAAGGAGAAGGGAGGAGAAGGGAGAGGGAGGAGAAGGAGAAGGGAGGAGGAGGAGAAGGGAGGAGAAGGAGGAAGGGAGGAGATGAGGAGAAGGGGAGAGAGGATAAGGGGGAGAAGGAGAAGGGAGGAGAGAGGAGACGGGAGGAGAAGGAGAAGGGAGGAGAGAGGAGACGGGAGGAGAAGAGGAAGGGAGGAGAGGGAGAAGGGAGGGAAGGAGAAGGGAGGGAGAGAGGAAGAAGGAGGAGAGAGGAGAAGGGAGAGAGGAGGAGGGAGGGAGAGAGGAGAAGGGAGGAGAGAGGGGAAGGGAGGAGAAGGAGAAGGGGGAGAGGAGAAGGGAGGAGAGGAGAAGGGAGGAGAGAGGAGGAAGGAGAGACTGAGGAGAAGGGGAGGAGAAGGAGGAGGGAGGAGAGAGGAGAAAGGGAGGAGAGAGGAAAGGGAGAGAGAGGAGAAGGGAGGAAAGGCGAAGGTGAGGAGAAGAGAAGGGAGAGATAAGAGAAGGAGGAGTAGAGCGGGAGAATGGGCGGAGAGGGAGAAGGGAGGAGAAGGCGAAGGAGGAGAGAGGAGGAAGGGAGGGAAGGAGAAGGAGAGAGAGGAGAAGGGAGGAGAAGGAGAAGGGAGAGAAGGAAGAAGGGAGAGAGTGAGGGAGAGGGGAGGATGAGGAGCAGGGGGAGGAGAGGGAAGCGGAGTAGAGAGGAGAAGGGAGGAGAGAGGAGAAGGGAGAGAAGGAGAAGGGAGGAGAAGGAGAAGGGAGGAGAGAGGAGAAGGGGAGGAGAGAGGAGAAGGGAGGAGAAGGAGAAGGGAGGAGAGAGGAGAAGGGAGGAGGAATGGATAAGGGAGGAGAGAGGAGAAGGGAGGAGAAAGGAGGCAGGGAGGAGAGGGAAGGGAGAGAGAGGAGAAGGGAAGGAGAAGGAGAAGGGAGGAGAGAGGAGAAGGGAGGGAAGGGAGAAGGGAGGGAGAAGGAGAAGGGAGGAGAGAGGAGAAGGGAGGAGAAGAGAAGGGAGGAGAGAGGAGAAGGGAGGAGAGGGAAGGGAGGAGAAGGAGGAAGGGAGGAGAGAGGAGAAGGGAGGAGAAGGAGAAGGGGAGGAGAAGGAGAAGGGAGGAAGAGGAGAAGGGAGGAGAAGGAGAAGGGAAGGGAGAGAGGAGCAGGGAGAGAAGGAGAGGGAGGAGAGAGGGAGAAGGGGGAGAGAGGAGAAATGGAGGAGAGGAGAGGGAGGAGAGAGGAGAAGGGAGGAGAAGGAGAAGGGAGGAGAAGGAGAAGGGAGGAGAGAGGAGAAGGGAGGAAAGGAGAAGGGAGGAGAGAGGAGAAGGGAGAGAGAGGAGAAGGGATGAGGAGAGGAGAAGGGCAGGAGAAGGAGAAGGGAGGAGAGAGGAGAAGGGAGGAGAGAGGAGAAGGGAGGAGAGGGAGAAGGGAGGAGAGAGGAGAAGGGAGAGAAGGAGAAGTGTGAGGAGAGAGGAGCAGGGAGGAGAGAGGAGAAGGTGAGGAGAGGAGAAGGGAGAGGAAGGAGAAGGGAGGAGAAGGAGAAGGGGAGGATGAAGGAGCGAAGGGGAGGAGAGAGGAGAAGGGAGGAGAAGGAGAAAGGGAGGAGAGAGGAGAAGGGAGGGAGAAGGGAAGGGCGGAGAGGAGAAGGGAGAGAGAGAGAAAAGGGAGGAGAAGGAGAAGGGAGGAGAAGGAGAAGGGAGGAGAAGGAGAAGGAGGAGAAGGAGAAGGGAGGAGAAGGAGAAGGGAGGAGAGAGGAGGAAGGGAGGAGAGAGGCGAGAAGGGAGAGAGAGGAGAAGGGAGAGAAGGAGAAGGGAGGAGAGAGGAGAAGGGAGGAGAGAGGAGAAGGGAGGAGAGAGGAGAAGGGAGTAGAGATGGGAGAAGGGAGGAGAAGGAGAAGGGAGGAGAGAGGAGAAGGGAGGAGAGAGGAGAAGGGGAGGAGAATGGAGAAGGGAGGAGAAGGAGAAGGGAGGGAGAGGAGGAAGGGAGGAGAAGGAGGAAGGGGGATGAAGGAAGAAGGGAGGAGAGAGGAGAAGGAGGAGAGAGGAGAAGGGAGGAGAAGGAGAAGGGAGGGAGGAGAGGAGAAGGGAGGAGGAGAGGAGAATGGAGGAGAAGGAGAAGGGAGGAGAGAGGATAAGGGAGGAGAAGGAGAATGGAGGCGAGAGAGAAGGGGAGGAGAAGGAGAAGGAGGAGAGAGAGAAGGGAGGAGAAGGGAAGGGAGGAGAAGGAGAAGGGAGGAGAAGAGGAGAGGGAGGCGAAGGAGAAGGGAGGAGAGCGAGGAGAAGGGAGGAGAGGAGAAGGGAGGAGAGGAGAAGGGAGGAGAGAGGAGAAGGGAGGAGAAGGAGAAGGAGGAGAAGGAGAACGGAGAGGAGAGAGGAGCAGGGGAGAAGGAGAATGGAGGAGAGAGGAGAAGGAGGAGAAGGGAGAAGGGCGGAGAGAGGAGAAGGGAGGAGAAGGAGAGGGAGAGAGAGGAGAAGGGAGGAGAAGGAGAAGGGAAGGAGAAGGAGAAGGGAGAGAAGGAGAAGGGAGGAGGAAGGAGAAGGGAGAGAGAGGAGAATGGGAGAGAAGGAGAAGGAGTAGAGAGGAGAAGGGAGAGAAGGAGAAGGGAGGAGAGAGGAGAAGGGAGCGGAGGAAGGAGAAGGAGGAGAAGGAGAAGGGAGGAGAGAGATAAGGTGAGGAGAAGGAGAAGGAGGAGAGAGGAGAAGGGAGGAGAAGGAGAAGGGAGGAGAAGGAGAAGGGGAGGAGAGAGGAGAAGGGATGGAGAAGGAGCGCTGCGAGGGGCGCGCCGCCGGGGGGGGGGGGGAGAGAAGAGGCAGGAGAAGAAGGAGAGAGAGAAGACAGGAGCCGGAGAAGACAGGAGCCGGAGAAGACAGGAGCAGAAGAGAAGGAAAGAGCCGGGAGAGAAACAGGAGCAGGAGAAAGACAGGAGCCGGAGAAGACAGGAGCAGAGAAGACAGGAGCAGCGAGAAGCCAGGAGCCGGAAGAAGACAGGAGCCGAGAGATAGACAGAGCAGAGAAGACAGAGCAGAGAGAAGACAGGAGCCGGAGAAGACATGAGCAGAGAGAAGACAGGAGCCGGAGAAGAAGGAAGCCGGAAGGAAAGACAGGCGCAGGAGGAGAAGACCAGGAGCCGGCGAAGACAGGAGCAGAAGAGAAGACAGGAGCCGGAGGAAGCTCAGGATACCGGAGAGGACAGGAGCAGGAGAAGACAGGAGCAAAGAGAATACAGGAGCCGAGAAGACAGGAGCCGGAGAACAGGAGCAGAAGAAGACAGGAGCCGGAGAAGACAGCGCCGGAGAAGACAGGAGCCAGAGAGAAGACAGGAGCGGAGAAGACAGAGCAGAGAGAAGACCGGAGCCGGAGAAACAGGGCAGGAGAAGACAGGAGCAGAGAGAAGACAGGAGCCGGAGGAAGCAGGAGCAGAGAGAAGACAGGAGCGGAGTAAGAACAGGAGCCGAGAAGAGAAGACAGGAGCCGGAGACGACAGGGGCAGAGAGAAGACAAGGAGCGAGAGAAGGACAGGAGCCGGGAGAAGACAGGAGCAGAGAGAAGACCAAGGAGCAGAGAGAAGACGGAGCCGGAGAAGACAGGAGCCGGAGAAGAGCAGGAGCAGTAGAGAAGACAGGGCCGGGAGAAGACATGAGCCGGGAGAAGTACAGGAGCAGAGAGAAGACAGGAGCAGAGAGGAAACAGGAGCCGGAGAAGACAGGAGCAGAGGAGAAGGCCGGAGCAGCGAGAAGACAGGAAGGCAGAGAGAAGACCAGGAGCAGAGAGAAGACCGGAGCCGGAGAAGACAGTAGCAGAGAGTAAGACAGGAGCAGAGAGAAGACAGGACAGAGAGAGACAGAGACCGGGAGGAAGACAGGAGCAGAGAGAAACAGGAGCCGGCGAGAAGACAGGGCAGGAGAAGACAGGCGCCGGAGAAGACAGGGCAGAGAGGAAGACAGGAGCCGGGAAGAAGTGGCAGGATGAAGATAGGAGAAGAGAGAAGGACAGACCGGAGAAGACAGGAGCAGAGAGAAGACAGGAGCCGGAGAGACAGAGCCGGAGAAGACAGGAGCGTGAGAAGACAGGAGCCGTAGAAGAAGGGAGCAGAGAGAAGGACAGAGAGAGAGAAGGACAGGATGCCGGAGAAGACCGGAGCAGAGAGAAGACAGGAGCAAAGAGAAGACAGGACGCAGAGAGAAGCAGGAGCAGAGAGTAAGACAGGAGCCGGGAGAAGACCGGAGGAGCAGAGAGAGACGGAGCGAGAGGAAGACAGGAGCAGAGAGAAGACAGGAGCCGGAGAAGACAGGAGGCAGAGAGAAGACAGAGCCGGAGATAGACAGGAGCCGGAGAAGACAGGAGCAGAGAGAAGACAGGAGCCGGAGAAGACAGGAGCAGAGAGAAGACAGGAGCCGGCGAATACAGGGGCCGGAGAAGACAGGAGGCAAGAGAGACAGGAGCCGGAGAAGACAGGAGCAGAGAGAAGAAGGAGCGGATGAAGACAGGCGCCGGGAGAAGACAGGAGCAGAGAGAAGACAGGAGCCGGAGAAGACAGGAGCTCGGAGAAGGACAGGAGCAGAGAGAAGACAGGAGCCGGAGAAGACGGAGCAAGAAAGAAGGAGCCTGTGATGAGCGACAGGAGCCGGAGAAGACAGAGAGCGAGAAGAAGGGAGCCGGCGAAGACAGTAGCAGAGGAGAAGACAGGAGCCGGAGAAGACAGGAGCAGGAGAAGACAGGAGCAGAGAGAAGACAGGAGCCGGAGAAGACAGGCGGCAGAGAGAGACAGGAGCCGGAGAAGACAGGAGCAGAGAGAGAAGCCAGGAGCAGAGGAAGACAGGGAGGAGGAGAAGACAGGGCCGGAGGAAGTACTGCGTCGCCAGGAGAAGACAGGAGCAGAGAGCAGACAGAGCTGAGAGAAAAGGAGCCGGAGAAGACAAGAGCAGAGAGAAGGACAGGAGCCGGAGAAGACAGGAGCAGGAGAAGACAGGAGCAGAGAGAAGACAGGAGACGGAAAGACAGGAGCCGAGAGAAGACAGGAGCCGGAGAGACAGGAGCGACAGAATGAATAGGAGCAGAGATTGGAAGAACAGTGAGCGGGAGAAGACAGGAGCAGAGAGAAGACAGGAGCCGGGGAGAAGACAGGAGCACAGAGAAGACAGAGCAGCGAGAGACAGGAGGGCAGAGAGAAGACACAGCCGGAGAAGGACAGGAGCAGGAGGAGAAGACGGAGAAGAGGAAGACAGGAGCCGGAGAAGACAGGAGCCGGAGGGAGACCGGGCAGAGAGAAGACAGGAGCAGAGAGAAGACCGGAGCAGAGGAGAAGACATGCAGCCGAGAAGACATGAAGCCGAGAGAAGACAGGAGACAGAGAGAAGACAGGAGCCGGACAATGACTAGGAGCAGAGAGGAAGACCAGGAGCCGGAGAATACATTATCATATATAATCATGATCAGTGAGAAACATGATCAGATAGAATACATTAGCGTGGAAACATCTAGCAGAAGTATGAAGACAGTATGCATAAGTGATTACAGGAGCATTATAAGAAAGGTATCATGATATAATTACCTGATCATTATAATACATATCTTAGAATACATGATCAGATAGAAGACATGAAGAAGATAAGAGACATTATCCGGATTAGAAAGTGCATATATAAGAAATAATCATTATTTACATTATACATCTAGATTAGATAGATTTCACATATGGGGCTGCTAAGTGGCAGATGAGATTCAATGTTGATAAATGGAAGGTGATGCATTTTGACTTAAAATCCTTGTGCTGTGCTTATACGTAAATGGCTCTGTGTTAAGTGAATCCCTGTTGGAAAGGGATCTTGGAGTTTGGTGGATAACAAACGTAAAGGTAGAAAGCAGTGCCAGCGGCAACAGCCCAGAGCCAGCATGGTATTGTCTTGTATAAAAAGAGGGTATGGATTCAAGGGAGGAAAAATGTAATTCCTCCCTCTTTATCAAAGCATTGGTAAGCCTCATTTGGAATATGCAGTGCATTTTGGATCCTGTGTACAAAAAGGACATCTTTGAAAGGAAAGGTCAGAGAAGGGCAACTAAATTAATAAGGGGGATTGGGGGAGCTTGATATGAAGGAGACTGGAAAGTTACAATATGTACGCTGGAGAAAAGGCGCGTGAGTGGGGATATGATTACTGTGTATAAATACATTAACGGGCCTTACAATAAACTATCTGGGGCATTGTTCACCAATAGAACAGTCAAGTGACACGAGACATCCTTAGACTTGAAGAAAAAAGGTTAGGGTTCAATTGGGAAAGGGTTTTTCATCTGTGAGAACGGTAAAGCTATGGAACTGTCTTCCAGTGGACGTTGTTATGGCAGGTTCATTGGTTCAGTAATAAAAAGCTGGATGAGTTTCTACAAACAAGGAATGTTTTACAAGTACTGGTATTGATACATAAAGTAGAGTTGGGAAAGGTTTGTCACTGTGAGAACGGTAAAGCTATGGAACTGTCTTCCAGTGGACGTTGTTATGGCAGGTTCATTGGGTCAGTAATAAAAGCGGATGAGTTTTTCTACAACAAGGAATGTACAAAGTTACTGGGATTGGATCATAAAGTAGAGTGTGGGAAGGTTTGTCACTGTGCAGAACGGTAAGCTATTGGAACTGTCTTCCAGTGGACGTTGTTATGGCAGGTTCATTGGTCAGTTTATAAAAAGTGGATGAGTTTCTACAAACAAGAATGTTACAAGTTACTGGGATTGATACATAAAGTAGAGTTGGGAAAGGGTTTGTCCTGTGAGAACGGTAAAGTATGGAACTGTCTCCAGTGGACGTTGTTATAGCAGGTTGCATTGGTCATTTAATAAAAGCTGGATGGAGTTTCTACAAACAAGGAATGTTACAAGTTACTGGTATTGATACATAAAGTGAGTTGGGGAAAGGGTTTGTCACGTGAGACACGGTAAAGCTATGGAACTGTCTTCCGTGGACGTTTTAGTGCAGGTTTCATGTGTCAGTTTAATAAAAAGCTGGATGAGTTTCTACAACAAGGAAGTTACAAGTTACTGGTATTGATACATAAAGTAGAGAGTTGGGAAAGGGTTTGTCACAATGTGAGAACGGTTAAAGCTATGGCTGTCTTCCAGTGGACGTTGTTATGGCAGGTTCATTGGTCAAGTTTAATAAAAGCGGATGAGTTTCTACAAACAAGGAATGTTACAAGTTACTGGATTGATACATAAGTAGAGTTGGGAAAGGGTTTGGCACTGTGAGAACGGTAAAGCTAGGAACTGTCTTCCAGTGGACGTTGTTATGGCAGGTTCATTGGTCAGTTTATAAAAGCTGGATGAGTTTCTACAAAACAAGGAAATGTTACAATTATGGTGATGATATAAGTAGAGTTGGGAAAGGTTTGTCACTGTGAGAACGTAAGCTATGGAACTGTCCTTCCAGGGAGTTGTTATGGCAGGTTCATTGGTCAGTTTAATAAAAGCTGGATGAGTTTCTAAAAACAAGGATGTTAAAAGGTTACTGGGATTGATACATAAAGTAGAGTTGGGAAGAGTTTGTCACTGTGAGAACGGTAAAGCTATGGAACTGTCTCCAGGGGATTGTTTATGGCAGCGTTATTGGTCAGTTTCAATAAAAGCGGATGAGTTTCTAAACACAAGGAATGTTAACAAGTTACTGGTATTGATACCTAAAGTAGAGTTGGAAAGGGTTTGTCACTGTGAGAACGGTAAGCTATGGGAACTGTCTTCCAGTGGACGTTGTTATGGCAGGTTCATTGGTCAGTTTAATAAAAAGCTGGATGAGTTTCTACAACAAAGGAATGTTACAAGTACTGGTATTGATACATAAAGTAGAGTTGGGAAAGGGTTGTCACTGTGAGAACGGTCAAAGCTATGGAACTGTCTTCCAGTGGACGTTTTTGTTATGGCAAGGTTCATTGGTCAGTTTAATAAAAAGCTGGATGAGTTTACAAACAAGAATGTTACAAGTTACTGGTTGAGCATCAAAGTAGAGTTGGGAAAGGGTTTGTCACTGTGAGAACGGTTTAAAGTATGAGACTGTCCTTCCAGTGGACGTTGTTAGAGCAGGTTACATGTGGTCAGTTTAATAAAAAGCTGGATGAGTTCTTCTAAAAAAGAATGTTACAAGTTATGGTATTGATACATAAAGAGAGTTGGGAAAGGGTTTGTCACTGTGAGAACGGTTAAAGCTATGGAACTGTTCTTCCAGTGGACGTTGTTATGGACAGTTCATTGGTCATTAATAAAAAGTGGAGAGTTTCTACAAACAAGGAATGTTACAAGTTACGGGATGATACATAAAGTAGAGTTGGGAAAGGGTTTGTCACTGTGAGAACGGTTAAACTATGGAACTGTCTTCCAGGACGTTGTTATGGCAGGTTCATTGGTCCAGTTTAATAAAAAGGAGTGAGTTTCTCAAAACAGGAATGTTACAATTACTGGTATTGATACATAAAGTAGAGTTGGGAAAGGGTTTGGCACTGTGAGAACGGTAAACTATGGACTGGTACTTCCAGTGGACGTGTTATGGCAGGTTCATTGCGTCAGTTAATAAAAAGCTGGATGAGTGCTACAAACAAGAATGTTACAAGTTACTGGTGATTGAATACATAAAGTAGAGTTGGGAAAGGGTTGTCATGTGAGAACGGTAAAGCTATGGAACTGTCTTCCAGTGGAGCGGTTATGCAGGTTCATTGGTCAGTTAATAAAAAGCTGGATGAGTTTCTACAAACAAGGAATGTACAAGTTACTGGGATTGATACATAAAGTAGAGTTGGGAAAGGGTTTGTCACTGTGAGAACGGTTTAAAGCTTGGAACGTCTTCTTCCAGGGACGTTGTTATGAGGTTACATTGGTCAGTTAATAAAAGCTGGAGGTGGTTCTACAAACAAGGAAGTTACCAAGTTACTGGTGTGATAAATAAGTAGAGTGGGGAAAGGTTTGTCAATGTGAGACGGGTAAAGCTATGGAACTGCTTCAGTGGACGTTGTAATGGCAGGTTCATTGGTCAGTTTAATAAAAAGGGGGATGAGTTTCTACAAACAAGGAATGTTACAAGTTACTGGTATTGATAATAAAGCTAGAGTGGGAAAGGGTTGTCACTGTGAGAAGGTAAAGCTATGGAAACGTCTTCCAGTGGACATTGTTATGGCAGGTTCATTGGTCAGTTTAATAAAAGCTGGATGAGTTTCTACAAACAAGGAATGTTCACAGTTAGGTATTGATACATAAAGTAGGTTGGAAGGGTTTGTCACTGTGGAACGGTAAAGCTATGGAACTGTCCTTCCAGTGGAGGTTGTTATGGCAGGTGCATTGGTCGAAGTTTAATAAAAAAGCTCGGATGAGTTTCTACAAACAAGAATGTTACAAGTACTGGTTATGGATACATTTAAATAGAGTTGGGAAAGGGTTTGTCACTGTGGAAGAACGGTATAAAGCTATGCGACTTGTCTTCCAGTGGACGTGGTTATGGCAGGTTTCATTGCGGGGTCAGTTTAATAAAAAGGATGAGTTTCTACAAACAAGGAATGTTACAAGTAATGGTATTGATCATAAGGAGAGATTGGAAAGGGTTTGTTCCCTGTCGAGAACGGTGAAAGCTATGGAACTGTACTCCAGTGGACGTGTATAGGGCAGTTCATGGTCAGTTTAATAAAAGCGGGCCTGAGTTCTACAAACAAGCATTTTAAAGTTACTTGTTATTGATCACTAAACAGTAGAGTGATACAGGGAAAATTTCGATTGCCACTTGGAGTTAGGAAGGAAAATTTTTTCCCCCCATAAATTTAGTGGGTTTTTTTTGCCTTCCTTGGATCAACAGTTAGGCAGGAAAACGAGGATATTGCTAGATGGTTGGACTGGATGGACGTATGTCTTTATTCAACCTCAATACTATACTAATAATAGACATGGGTGGTATATAAAGTGATACCATTATCCGGATAATACATGGGTGGTATAAAGGTGAACCGTCTCCGTATAATACATGGGTGATAAAAGGTGATAGCAGTATCCTTATAATAACCCCATGGGTGGTATAAGGTGATACCATTATCCTTATAATACATGAGGTCGGTATAAAGGTGATACCATTATCCTTATACCTACCTGGGTGGTATACAAGGTGATACCATTTATCCTTATAATACAGGGTGGTATAAGGGGATAGCATATCCTTATAATACATGGGTGGTATAAGGTTGAAACAATTATCCTGATAATACCTGGGTGGTGGTATAAAGGTGGATTACCATTATCCTTATAATACATGGATGGTATAAGGCGTGGATACCATTATCATTATAATACATGGGTGTGGTATAAAGGTGATACCATTATCCCTTATACTAAATGGGTGGGATTAAAGTTGATGACCATTACCTTATAATACATGGGTGGTTCTAAAGGTGACACCGTATCTTATAATTACATGGGTGGTATAAAGGTGATGATACATTATCCTGATAAATACATGGGTGGTATAAAGGTTGATACCGTTTATCCTTATAATACATGCGCGGGTAAAAGTTGAACCATTATCCTATACTACATGGGTGGATAGAGGTGATTAAAATTCTCCTTATAATACAAGGGTGTATAAAGGTCTGATACCATTATCTTATAATATATGGGGTGGTATAAAGTGATACCATTCTCATTATAATACATGGGGGTATAGAGGTGATACCATGATCCTTCTAATATGGGTGTATAAAGGTGATACATATCCTTATAATACATGGGTGGTTATATAGAGGTGATACCATTATCCTTATAATATATGGGTGGTATTAAAGGTGATCCCATTATCTTATAATATATGGTGGTATAAGTGATACAATTATCTTATAATACATGGGTGGTATAGAGGTGATACCATTATTCATTATAATATGGGTGGTATAAAGTTGATACCCATTATCCTTATAATACATGGGTGGTATAGAGGTGATACCTTATCCTGATAAATATGGGCTGGATAAAGGTGAACCATTATCTTAGAATAATGGGTGGTATAGAGGTGATACATATCCTATAATATATGGGGTGGTTATCAAGGTGATACACATTATCCTATAATACATGGGTGGGTATAGAGGTGTTGATAACATTTCCTTATAATACATGGTGTATAAGGTGATAGCAATGTTATCCTGATAATACATGGGTGTATAAAGGTGATACCATTATCCTTATAATACATGGGCGGGTTATATAGAGGTTGATACATTTATCCTTATAATACATGGGTTGGTATAAAGTTTGATACCCTTATCCTTATAATACATGGGTGGTGTATAAAGGTGATAACGTTATCCTTATATACATGGGCGGTATAAAGGTGATACCGGTATCCTTATATACATGAGGTGGTAGAAAGGTGACTTACCGTTATCCTTATAATACATCGGGTGGTATAAAGTTGATACCGTGAACCTTATAATAAATGCATGGATAAAAGGCGGATACCGTTATCCTCCTATAATAAAATGCGTCGGTGGTAATTTCGGGACGGGGGGGGTTTATACAGGAGGTACATTATAGACGGGGTTATAAGGAGGGTAAATATAGACGGGGGGTTTATACGGGAGGGGTCATTATAGGCGGGGGGTTTCCGGGAGGGGTTACATTATAGATTGGGGGGTTGGGGTGATAAGGGAGGGACAGATAGGCGGGAGGGGTTATACAGGAGGGTGCATTATAGACGGGGGGTTATACGGGAGGGTACATTATAGAGGGGGGGTTATACGGGAGGGTACATTATAGACGGGGGTTTACACAGGAGGGTACATTATAGACGGGGGGTTATACAGGGAGGTGGTAACTTATAGACGGAGGGGTTATAACAGGAGGGTACATTCATAGACGGGTGGTTTTATACAGGAGGGTACATTAGAGACGGGGGGTGGGGGGGTTATACAGGAGGGGTACATAGAGAAGGTGTGGTTATACAGGAGGGTACATATAGACGGGGGGTTATAAGGAGGGTACCACTATAGACGGCGTGGTTACACAGGAGGGTATTATAGAAGGGGGGTTATACAGAGGGTTCATTAAGACGGGTGCGTTATCCAGGAGGCGTACAAATAAAGACGGGGGGTTATACAGGAGGGTACATATAGACGGGGGTTATACGGGAGGTAATTATAGACGGGGAGTTCTACAGGAGGGGACATTATAGACCGGGGGGTGATACAGGGAGGGTACCAATTACAGAGGGGGGGGTTTATACAGTAGAGGGTCTACATTATAGAAAGGGGGTTATACAGGAGGGTCATTATAGCCAGGGGGTTATACAGGAGGGTACATTATAGAAGGGGGGGTATTAAGGAGGGTACATATAGACGGGGGGTTATACAGGAGGGTACTTATAGACGGGGGTTATACAGGAGGGTTACATTATCGACGGGGAGTTTTTACCAGGAGGGTACATTATAGAAGGGGAGTTATACAGGAGGGTTACAGTATGACGGGGGGTTTTTTTATACGGAGGGTACATTATAGACGGGGGGTTATAAGGAGGGTACATATAGACGGGGGAGTTATAAGGAGGGTACATATAGACGGGGGTTATACAGGAGGGTCTACATTATCACGGGGGTGGGGGTTAGACAGGAGGGTACATTATAGAGGGGGTTGGGGTTATACAGGAGGGTACATTTTATAGACGGGGGGTGGGGTTGGGGTATACAGTGAGGTTACATTATAGACGGGGGGTTAGGGTTATACAGGAGGGTACATTACAGGACGGGTGGTTATACAGAGGAGGGTACATTACAGACGGGATGGTTATACAGAGGTTACATTATAGACGGCGGGTTATAGGAGGGGACATATAGAAGGGGGGTTTTTATACGGAGGGTACCTTATAGAGGGGGGTATACAGGAGGGTACTTACCGACGGGGGTATACAGGAGGTACATTACAGACGGGTGTGGTGATACAGGAGGGTGCATTAGACGGGGGGTTTGGGGGTTGGGGGGTTTGGTTATACAGGAGGGTACATTACAGACGGGTGGTTAACAGGAGGGTACATTATCGACGGGGTTATACAGGAGGGCTACATTATAGACGGGGGTTATAAAGGAGGGCACATTATAGACGGGGGTTATACAGGAGGGGTACATTATAGACGGGGGGTTTATACAGCGAGGGTCATTATAGCGGGTGGGTATAAGGAGGGTAAATTATAGGGACGGGGGGGTTATACAGGCGGGTACATTATAGAGGGTGGTTATACAGGAGGGTACATTATAGACGGGGGGTTATACACACGGAGGGTACATTATAGACGGGGGGGTTATACAGGAGGGTACATTACAGACGGGGGGTTATACAGGAGGGTACATTATAGACGGGGGGTTTATACAGAGGGTACTTATAGACGGGGGGGTATACAGGAGGGTAATTATGACGGGGGTTATACAGGAGGGTACATTATAGACGGGGGGTTATACAGGAGGTACATTACAGACGGGGGGTTTACAGGGGGTACATTATAGACGGGGGGTTTATACAGTGAGGGTACATTAAAGCCGGGGGTTATAAGGAGAGGTACATTATAGACGGGGGGTGGGTTTATACAGTACATTATAGACGGGGGGTTTACAGGAGGGGTACATTATAGACGGGGGGTTATACATCCATTATAGACGGGGGGTTAACAGGAGGGTTAACATTATAGACGGGGGTTATACAGGAGGGTACATTCTAGAAGGGGGGTTATTATACAGGAGGGTAATTATAGCGGGGGGGTTATGGGGGTTCTACAGGAGGGTACATTACAGACGGGGGGTTATACAGGAGGGTACATTTGACAGGGGTTTATACAGAACATTATAGACGGGGGGTTATACAGGAGGGGACATTTATAGACGGGGTTTATACAGGCGGGTTAAATTATAGACGGAGGGGTTATACAGGAGGGTACATTATAGAAGGCGGGGTTATACAGTACATTATAGAGGGGGGTTTTCTACGGAGGGCGTACCATTATAGGCCGGGGGGTTATACAGGAGGGTACATTATAGACGGGGGGTTATACAGGAGGGTACATACAACGGGGGATACAGGAGGGTAATTATAGAGGCGGGGTTATAAAGGAGGGTATTATAGGAGGGGGTAGGTTGGGGTTATACAGGAGGGTACATTAAGACGAGGGGGGGGTTATACAGGAGGGTACCATTATAGACGGGGGGTTATACAGGAGGCGTACATACAGATGGGGGTTTTTACAGGAGGGTACATTATAGACGGGGGGTGGTATACAGTACATTAAGAGCGGGGGGTTATACAAGAGGGTACATTACAGACGGGGGTTATACAGGAGGGTACATTATAGAAGGAGGGGTTATACAGGAGGGTACATTATAGACGGGTGGGGGTTCTACAGGAGGGGGAGGGTACAATAGAGGGGGGTTATACCGGAGGGTGAATTATAGGAGGAGGGGATATACAGGAGGGTACATGATAGACGGGGGTTATACAGGAGGGTTACATTATAGACGGCGTGGTTATACAGGAGGGTACATTATAGAGGGGGGTTTGTATACGGAGGGTGGTACATGATAGACGGGGGGTTATCAGGAGGGTACATTATAGACGGGGGGTTATACAGGAGGGTATCATTATAGACGGGGGGTTATACAGGAGGGTACATTATAGACGGGGGGTTTTTGATACAGGAGGGTACATTTATAGACGGGGGGTGATACAGGAGGGTACATTATAGACGGGGGTTATACAGGAGGGTACATATAGACGGGGGGTTATACAGGAGGGGTACAGTATAGAAGGGGGGTTTTATACAGGAGGGTACATATAGACGGGGGGTTATTTATACAGGAGGGTACATTATAGACGGGGGGTTATACAGGAGGGTACCAGGATAGACGGGGCTTGGTTTTTTTTTTTTTATTTGTTTTTTTTTTTTTTTTTTTTTTTTGTATACAGGAGGGTACATTATAGACGGGGGGTTATACAGGAGGGTACATTACAGACGGGGGTTATACAGGAGGGTACCATATAGACGGGGGTTATATCCGGAGGGTACATTATAGAGGGGGTTATACAGGAGGGTAAATTATAGATGGGGTTTTAACAGGAGGGTACTTATAGACGGGTTGGGTTAGACAGGAGGGAATTAATACGGGGGGTTATACAGGAGGGTACATTACAGACGGGGGTTATACAGGAGGGACATTACAGACGGGGGGTTATACGGAGGGTACTTAAGACGGGGGGTTATACAGGAGGGTAATTCTAGAAGGTGGGCTTATACAGGGAGGGGCAATTATAGACGGGGGGTTATAAGGGGGTACATTATAGATGGGGGGTTATACAGGAGGGGACATTATAGATGGGGGGTTATACAGGAGGGTACATTATAGATGGGGGGTTTATACAGAGGGTACATTATAGATGGGGGGGTTTAAAGGAGGGGGGTACATTATCGACGGGGGTTTTTATTACAGGAGGGTAATTATACGGGGGGTTATACCGAGGGTAATTACAGACGGGGGGTTATACAGGAGGGTACATTATAGACGGGGGGTTATACGGGAGGGTCCATTATAGACGGGGGTTATACGGGGAGGGTACATTACAAGACGGGGGGCGTTATACGGGAGGGTACATTACAGACGGGGGTTATACAGGAGGGTACATTATAGACGGGGGTTATACGGAACGTACATTATAGACGGGTGGTTATACCGGAGGTAATTATAGACGGGGGGTTAGGTTTGGGTTATACAGGAGGGTACATCTAGAGGGGGTTATACAGGAGGGTAATTAAGACGGGTGGTTATACAGGAGGGTACATTATAGACGGGGGGGTTATACAGGAGGGTACATTATAGACGGGGGGTTATACAGGAGGGTAAATTGAGACAGGGGGGTTTATACAGGAGGTTACATTATAGACGGGGGGTTGGTTATTACAGGAGGGTACATGATAGACGGGGGGTTATACAGGAGGGGACATATAGACGCGGGGGTTATACAGGAGGGTAGTGGTACTTATAGCCGGGGGTTATACAGGAGGGCACATATAGACGGGGGTTATACAGGAGGGACATTATAGACGGGGGGTTATACAGGAGGGAAACTTATGACGGGGGTTATACAGAGGGTACCATATAGACGGGGAGGTTATACAGGAGGGTGGAGGGTACATTATAGACGGGGGGTTATAGGGAGGGTACATTATAGACGGGGGTTATAAGGAGGGTACATTATAGACGGGGTTTCTATACGGGAGGGTACATTATAGACGGGGGGGTTATACGGGAGGGTACATTATAGACGGGGGGTTATACGGGAGGGTACATTATAGACGGGTGGTTATACGGGAGGGATACATTAAGACGGGGGGGGTCTATACAGGAGGGTAATTATAGCCGGGGGGTTATAAAGGAGGGGACATATAGACGGGGGGGTTAGATACAGGAGGGTAAAGTATAGACGGGGGGTTATACAGGACGGGTACATTATAGACGGGGGTTCTACAGGAGGGTACATATAGCGGGGTTATAAGGACGGGTACATATTTAGAGGGGGGTTATACAGGAGGGTAACATTATAGACGGGGGGTTATACAGGAGGGTACATTATAGACGGGGGGTTATACAGGAGGGTTACATTATCAGACGGGGGGTTGGGGTTATAAAGGAGGGGTACATTATAGACGGGGGTTATACCGGGAGGGGACATTTAGAGGGGGGTTAGACAGGCGGGGTGACATTAGAGACGGGGGGTTATACGCGGAGGGTACATTATAGACGGGGGGGGTATACGGGAGGGTACATTATAGGGACGGGGGGGGTTGGTATTACAGGAGGGTACATTATAGGACGGGGGCATACGGGAGGGTTACATTATAGACGGGGGGTTATACGGGAGGGTACATTATAGACGGGGGGTTATACAGGAGGGTACATTATAGACGGGGGGTTATAGGAGGGTACATTATAGACGGGGGGGTGGGTTAACAGGAGGGTATAATATAGACGGGGGTTTATACAGGAGGGTACATTATAGAAGGGGGTTATAACAGGAGGGTACATTATGACGGGGGGTTATACAGAGGGTAACATTATAAGAAGGGGGGTATACAGAGGGTACATTATAGACGGGGGGGTTATACAGGAGGGTACATTTATAGACGGGTTGTGATAAGGGGAGGGGAAATTATAGACGGGGGTTAGAGGGAGGGTAATTATAGACGGGGGGGTTATACAGGAGGGTACATTATAGACGGGGGGTTATACAGGAGGGTACATTATAGACGGGGGGTGATACAGGAGGGGACATATCGACGGGGGTTATACAGGAGGTACATTATAGAGGGGGTTATACGGAGGGACAGTATAGACGGGGGTTCTACAGGAGGGCAATTATGACGGGGGGTTATACAGGAGGGTAAATTATTGACGGGTGGTTATACAGAGAGGGTACATTATAGACGGGGGTTATACAGGAGGGTACATTATAGACGGGGGGGTATACAGAGGGTACATTATAGACGGGTGGTTATACGGGGAGGGTACATTATAGACGGGGGGGTTATACAGGAGGGTACATATAGACGGGGGTTATACGGAGGGTACCATTATAGACGGGGGGGTTATAAGGAGGGGTACATTATAGACGGGGGGGGGGTATACAGGAGGGACATTATAGACGGGTGGTTATAGGGAGGGACATTATAGACGGGGGGTTTTTATACAGGCAGGGTACTATAGAGGGGGGGGATATACGGAGGGTACATTATAGACGGGGGGTTATACGGAGGGTACATTATAGAAGGGGAGGGAGTTATACGGAGGGTTTACAGTATAGAGGGGGGTGTTATACAGGAGGGTACATTATAGACGGGGGGTATACAGGAGGGTACATTATAGACGGGGGGGTATACAGGAGGGTACATTATAGACGGGGGGTTATACAGGAGGGCTTACATTATAGCCGGGGGGTTATACAGGAGGGTACATGATAGACGGGGGGTTATACAGGGGGTTACATTATAGACGGGGGGTTATACAGGAGGTACATTATAGACGGGGGGTTGGGGGGTTATACGGAGGGTACATTATAGGACGGGGGGTTATACAGGAGGGTACATTATAGACGGGGGGGTTATACAGGAGGGTAATTATAGAAGTGGGGTTTATACAGAGGGACATTATAGACGGGGGTTACAGGAGGGGTAGGGTTTATACATTTTATAGACGGGGGTAGGTTTAGACAGGAGGGGTAAATTATAGACGGGGGGTATACAGGAGGGTACATTATAGAAGGTGGGGTGGGGTTTTATACAGGAGGGTACATTATAGACGGGGGGTTATACAGGAGGGTACATTATAGACGGGGGGTTATACAGGAGGGTAACATTCTAGACGGGGGTTATAAGGAGGTAACATTATTGCCGGGGGTCTACCGGAGGCCGTTACATTATAGACGGGGGGGTTATACAGGAGGACAATTATAGCGGGGGGGTTTATAAAAGGAGGGTACATTATAGACGGGTGGTTATACGGGAGGGTACATTGATAGACGGGGGGTTATACGGGAGGGTACATTATAGACGGGGGGTATACGGGAGGGTACATTATAGACGGGTGGTGGGGTGGGTTATACGGTAGGGGACATATAGAGGGGCGGTTATAAGGAGGGTACTTATAGACGGGGGGTATACAGGAGGGTACATTATAGACGGGGGGTTATACAGGAGGGTACATTATAGACGGGGGGTTATACAGGAGGGTACATATAGACGGGGGTGGTTATACAGGAGGGTCATTATAGAGGGGCGGTTATACAGGAGGGTACATTATAGACGGGGGTTATACCAGGAGGGTACATTATAGACGGGGGGTTATACAGGAGGGGACATTATAGACAGGGGGTTATAACAGAGGGTACATTATAGAAGGGGGGTTGGTATACAGGAGGTACATTATGACGGGGGTTATACAGAGAGGGTACATATAGACGGGGGGTATACAGGAGGGTACATTATAGACGGGGGGTTAGACAGGAGGGTACATTATAGACGGGGGGTTCATAGTACATTATATGGATATATATCTATAGGGTTAATAGTAGTGAATAATATGTCTTACGGATGTATTGGATATTTATATTATATACAGATATCACGATCCTAGTCATTAATTCATTTCCCTTGTATGTACAGTGGATGCCTGGTGGGGCCCAGTCAATCCGGGGTCTTTATTTCTCTCTCCTCCCCCTCCCTCTGTCTGTTACTAGTCCTGTACCACCGGGAATGGGCAATGTACACAGGGGAGGGGGAGGAGTTATATCGGGGGAGGCGTACAGAAGTGTATGTACCATCATGGAATGGGCAATGTACACAGGGGAGGAGTTATATCGGGGGAGGAGTTATATCGGGGAGGAGTACAGACGGGGTCTGTACACTGAATAGGCAATGTACAAAGGGGAGGAGTTATATCGGGGGAGGGTTATACACCGTGACTGTACACTGGGAATGAGCAATGTACAGAGGGGAGGGGGAGGAGTTATATCGGGGGAGGAGTTACAGACAGTGTCTGCTACACTGGGAAGGAATGGGCAATGTACACAGGGGAGGAGTTATATCGGGGGAGGAGTTATATCGGGGGAGGGGTTATACACAGTGACTGTTCACTGGGAATTGAGCAATGTACACAGGGGAGGGGGAGGAGTTATATCGGGGGAGGAGTTACAGACAGTGTCTGTACACTGGGAATGGGCAATGTACACGGGGGAGGAGTTATATCGGGGGAGGAGTTATACACAGTGACTGTACAATGCGGAATGAGCAATGTACAGAGGGGAGGGGGAGGAGTTACACAGTGACTGAACACTGGGGGTAATGTACAGAGGGGAGGGGGAGGAGTTATATCGGGGGAGAGTTACACACAGTGACTGAACACTGGGAATGGGCAACGAAGAGAGGGGAGGGGGCGGAGTTATATCGGGGGAGGAGTCTACACAGTGACTGAACACTGGCCGGTAATGTAAAGAGGGGATTAGGGAGGAGTTATATCGGTGGAGGAGTAGTTAGGTGCGTCCGTTAACTAATAATCATAGTGGGAGGAGTTACAACATTATCATAGTGGGAGGAGTTGACTTCACCTATGGAATCATTGGATCTCCTATGTCACTATTCCTCTTCCCCGACCTTCTCTCATCACGGATTGTGATGTTCATTTGTTTCCAATAAAATCCAGCGTCACTGTTTCCGGCTTATAGATGCATTTCCGGTAAGGAGAAGGTAAGTTACCGTTTTCTTTCTGTATGAAAATGTTAGCAGTACATCCTCACCCAGACCACATGGTTATAACTACCCAACCTATAGTATAAATACCCCAACACAGTTATAACGACCCACCATAGTTATATAAATACCCCCAACCATGGTTATAACTACCCACACCTATAGTATAAATACCCCAAACCTGGTAAACTACCCACCTATAGTTAAAACCCCAACACATGGTTATAACTACCTAAAATAGTATAAAATACCCCACAATGGTTATAAACTAACCAACTATAGTATAAATACCCCATGGAAACATGTTATAACTAACCACCTATAGTAGAAATACCCACACACATGGTTACATAACACTCTAAGTACGTAAATACACCCCCAACACATGGGTTATAACGACACACCCCCCTATAGCTTGTGTGTAAATACCACACAAAACAACAGGTTATATAAACTACCACAGCTATAGCTATAATACCAAACATGGTTATAAACTACCCACCTATCGTATATACCCCAACCATAGTTATAATACCCACCTCTAGTATAAATACCCAAACACATAGTTATACACTACCCCCCCTACCTACAGCAGACTACACAATACCCCAACACATGGTTAGAACGCACACACGCAACCTATAGTTAATACCCAACACATGGTCAGCACACACTACCCACCTTAGTATAAAACCCCAACACATGGTCTGTCTAATTTATACTACCTATATATAATCCCCAAACACCCATCGCGTTTATAACTACCTCACCCTATAGTCTAACTACCCAACACATGGTTTAAACAACCAACGATAGTATAAATCCCAAACATGGTTAGAACTACCGACCTATAGTTATAAATACCCCAACACATGGGTATTAACTACCGTACCATAGTATAAATACCCCAACACATGGTTTATAACTACCCCCCATCCCTACCTATAGTATAAAATACCCCAACACATGGTATAACAACCACCATAGTATAATGGTTACCCCAACACATGGTTATACTACCAACCTATAGATAAATACCCCAACACATGGTTATATAAACTACCTACCTATAGTATAAATTTACCCCAACACATGGTTATAACTACCTACCTATAGTATTAAATACCCAACACTGGTTATACTACCCACCTTGTATAAATACCCAACACATGGTTATTAACTACCTACATATAGTATAAATACCCCAAACATGGTTAAACTACGCCTACATATAGTATAAATACCCAACCACAGGTTATAACTACCCACCTATAGTATAAATACCCCACACATGGTTTATAACTACCTACCTATAGTATAAATACCCCAACACATGGTTATAAACTACTACAATAGTATTAAACACCCCCAACACATGGTTATAACACCTACTTAGTTATAAAATACCCCAACACTGGTTATAACTACCACACCCTATAGTATAAATACCCAACACATGGTTATACTACACTACCTATAGGTATAAATACCCCAACACATCATGGTTATAACTACCTAAACTTAGTATAAATACCCCAACACATGGTTATAAACTACCCCCACCTCTAGATATAAATACCCCAAAACATGGTTATAACTACCCACTATAGGATAAAATACCCCAAAACATGTTATAAAACTACCAACTATAGTATAAATACACCAACAATGGTTATTATAACTACCCACCTATAGTATACTACCCCAACACATGGTTATAACTACCCACCTATAGTATAAATACCCCAAACACATGGTTATACTACCCACCATATAGTTTAATACACAACACAGGGTATATACTACCACCTCTATAGTTAATACCCAAACACATAGTAGAATACACCTATAGTATAAATACCCCACACCATAGTTATAACTACCTACCTATAGTATAAATCCCCAACACTATGGTATAAATACCTACCTATAGTATAAATACCCAACAAATGGTTAAACGACCCACCTATAGTATAAAACCCCAACACATGGTTATAACTAATTACTACCTATAGTATAAATACCCCAACACATGGTTATAACTACCCTCCTTAGTATAAATACCCCAACACATGGTTATAATACCCACCTATAGTATTAAATACTCAACACATGGTTATAACTACCTACCTATAGATATATAAATACCCAAACCACATGGTTTATAACGACCTCCCTATAGTAGAAATAACTCAACACATGGTTATAACATACCTACCCTATATAGAAATACCCCAACACATGGTTATAACTACCCACCTATGTATAAAACTCACAACACATGTGATTTTGATAACTACCCTACCTTATAGTATAAATTACCCCAACACATGGTATAACTACCTACCATAGTATAAATACCTCAACACATGGTATAACTAAATAAGATAGTATAAATTACCCAACAAATGGTTATAACTACCTACCTAATAGTATAAATACCCCAACAAATGATTATAACACCCAACCTATAGTATAAATTACCTCAAAACCATGGTTATAACTACTACCTAGAGTATAATACCCACAACACATGGTTATAAAATACCTACCTATAGTCATAAATACCCCCAACACATGGTTTATAATACCACCTATAGTATAAAGACCTCAAACCATGGTTATAACTACCCCCTATAGTATAAATAACTCAACACATGGTTCTATAACTACTACCTATAGTATTAAAATACCCAACACAATGGTTTATAAACTACCACCCTTAGTATAAATACTCAACACATGTTATAACTACACTACCGATAGAAAATACCCCAACACATGGTTATAACTACCTACCGATAGTATACATACCTCAAACACCTGGTTAAACTACATACTATCAGTATAAATACCCCAACCACATGGTTATAACTACCTAACCCTATAGTATAAATACCTCAACACATGGTTTATAACTACCTACCTATAGTATAAATACCCCCCCAAAACATGGTTATAAATACCTCCTATAGTATAAATACCCACAACACCTGGTTATAACTACCCACCTATAGTATAAAAGACTAACACCATGGGTATAACTACCTACCTATAGTTATTAAATAACCCAAAACATGGTCTATAACTACCCACCTATAGTTAGAACTACCCCAACACATGGTTATAACTACCCACCTATAGTATAACATACCCCAACACTCGTTATAACTACCCACCTATAGTATAAATCCCCAAACACATGGTTATAACTACCCCCTTAGATAAAAAATACCCCAACACATAGTTATAACTAACACCTCTATAGTATAAATACCCAACACATGGTTATAACTACCACCTTAGTATAAACTCCAACACATAGTTATAACTACCCACCTATAGTATAAATACCCCAAACAACATGGTTATAACTACCCACCTATAGTATAAATACCCCACACATGGTTATAACTACCCACCCTATAGTATAAATACCTAACACATGGTTTAACTGCCTACCTATAGTATAAATACCCAACACATGGTTATAAACTACCCACCTATAGTATAAATACCCCAACACATGTTAACTACCCACTATAGGTTATAAATACCCCAACCCAGTCGTATACCTACCCCCCCTATAGTATCATCCCCCCCCGCTGGTGTCTGCCCTCCCCCCCTATTTCTGCCGTGTATGACCACGGCCACCCCACCGTATCACCACATGGCGGGCTGAGGACACCCCTACTCCCACCCCACCTCAATGTCCGACTAAGTGTGTGTGCTCATCATATGCCCTGACCACACCCATCGTCGTTACTCCCCCTTATTCGTCTAAGTCCCTCCACACCCCTGGGGGCCCCCCTCCGACACCCACCTCCCCCCACTTCTCGCTCCTCCTCTACCCCAAGCCCTGGGGATTCCCTCCCACTGATTCGTATAACACCCCAACACCTGGGTTTATCACTCCCTACCTATCGTCTCCATCCCCCACACACCCTAAGTTTCTTCACTATCCGCCCTTCTGTAGTCTACCAAGTCCCCCACACCCTCGTTTCCCCTCCACCTCCCTATGTTCCTCCCTCCCCACCCTCTGGGTTTGTTACCTACCCTCCCCATCTGGTAAGTAGAACACCCCCACCCATAGTCCATCTAACTCCCTCCCTCTCCAGTATAACTTCACCCACCCACCCCCAAGGGAATTACGTCGATCCTAACCCATCCGCCTTCGTTAAATACCCCAAAACACACCTGGTATATAAACTACCCACCTAGTAAAAGTCCAACCATACATCGTGTTATAAGGGCTACCCAACCATCACATAGTCAGACAATCCCCCAACCAACCCCATGGTCTCTAACTAGACCCCTCTAGGTATACCTACGCCCACCAGCACATGGTTATAAGCCCTATGCCCAACAAATAGTATAAATGACCGACGTAACCCAATCGGGGTGACTTTACTAAGTCGCTCCAACCCTCTCGCACACTCCACGTACCACCCATGAGTTATACCTTCACCTCCCCTGATAGTGATCAATACCCACCCACGTACAATCGTAAACTGAGTTATGATAGTACTACCCATAGTATAAATACCTGTTCAAACACCTGAGTTATAACTAGTCACCCGAGACCTGATAGTGGTACATACCCAAACCATGGTACTAATAACACCCCCTACCTCACTAGCCATATCCAAACCATATACGGTCGCAACACATGGTATAAAACTGCTATACCCACCCGTATCGTAAGTTGTAATATCACCACCCCCTAGACATGAACACCCCGGTGACACATTATAACTACACACACTACCACTATTCAATGTGTAATAAATGCCGCGCCAACAAAAAACACTAGTATCGGCCGAATGTCAACTATCTTATGGAAACTCCACCCCACACATCTTCCTAGCTAGTGTCCTGAGCTCTATATTTTTCAAGACCACCACACTGATGTCCACGAGGTCGATACGGTTATACCTTACACACATCCACCGTATTCGATAAAAATACACCAACACAAGGAGTTTACTTTTTATAAACTACCAAACCCTATCTATAGTTATACAATACCCCAACAATAGTTATAACTACCCCCGATAGTATAAATCTAAACCCCACCACACTATAGTTTATAACTACCCACCTGATAGTATAAATACCCCAACACATAGTGTTTATAACTTTACCTACCTAATAGTTAGAAATACCCCAACACATGGTTATAACTACCCACCGTTATTAGTAATAAATGTACCATACCAACACATAGTTATAACTACCTCCATTAGATTATAAATACACAACACATGGTTATGAACTACATACCTAGATAAATACACCCCAACACATGGTGATAAACTACCCCCTATAGTATAAACTACCCCAACCACATAGTTTATAACTACCTACTATAGTATAAATACCCCAACCAATGGTTTACCTTGATGAAACTACCCACTATAGTATAAATACCCAACACATTGGTTATAACTTACCCACAGTAGTAGGTATCCTATAGTTTTATAAATACACCCCAACAAAGGGTATATAACTACCCACTATTAGTATCATAATAACCTCACAACACATGGTTATAACTACCCCCCTATAGATAAATACCACCCACTCATGGTTTTTCCCTATTAACTACCCACCTTATAGTCATAAAAAGACCCACAACCAATGGTTATAAAAATACCCAAACATAGTATAAATACCCCAACAACAGCGGTATATACCTACCCACCTATAGTATAAATTATCCCAACACATGGTCTGTAGTTTTAATATCAATGTCCAATATAACTACCCCACCTATAGTCTAAATAACCCAAAGCTCATGGTGTTATGTATAATACCCCACCTATAGTATAAATACCCCATAGTGTGTCATGGTTATCACTACCCACCTATAGGATTAAAATACCCCAACACATCCGGTCTATATAACTACCCCCCTATAGCATCATATCCCCAACAGCAGTTATAATACCCCACCTGAGTAGTATAAACAGTACCCAACTCATGGATTATAACTACCCACCTATAGTATAAATAACCCCAACACATGGTTAGTATACTACCCACCTACATATTACATACACCAACACATGTTTTTTATTTTTTTAAAAATAACCCACCTTAGTATAAAACCCCAACACAAGGGTAAAACTACCCACCTACAGTATAAAGACCCCACAACTGGTTTATACACTACCCAACCTATAGTATAAATACCCCAAACAAGGTTATAAATACCACCTACAGTTAACTAAATACCCAAACATGTCTTATAACTACACCACCATAGTATAAATACCCAAAAACACAATGGTTTATAACTACCCAACCTATAGTATAATACGTGACCAACACAATGGTCGCTAATAACTACCTACCTTATAGTTATAAAATAACCAACACATGGTTTATAAATCCCCACCATATAGTTAAATACCCCAACACATGAGTTATAACTACCCACCTATAGTTAGTAGTAAATACCATGTACCCATGGTTATAACTACCCACCATAGAGTATAACATACCAACACATGGTTAAAACTACCCACCGATAGGATGAAATAACCCACCCAAGGTTATAACTAACCCACTCCTACAGATATTACCCAAACACTATGGCTTATATAAACTACCCACCTATAGTATAATTACCGCCAAAAATGTGTTATACTACCTACGCCCTAGTAAGTCTAAATAACCCAACACCATGGTCTATAATACCCCAACTATAGTATAAAACCCAAAAAACTGGTTATAAATACCCCAACACGTGGTCGCCAATATGAACTACCCACCTATTAGATATAAATACCTCAACACAGGTCAATATTTATAACTACCGACATATATATTAAAACTCAAACGCTATGTTGTTATAACTAACCTACCAAGCTAAGTATAAATACCCAACACATGGTTATATAGTACTCCACCTATAGTATAAAACCCCAAGACACAGGGTATTTATAAACTACTCGACCCTATAGTATAAATACCCAACACAGGGTTTATAACAGACACACACAACTATAGTGTAAAATACCCCAACATGGTTTATAACTTACCACCTATAGTAAAATACCAACAATGGGTATAACGTACCACCACTATAGTAATGGTACCAAACACATGGTTAAAAAAAACTACACCACATGGTATTAAATACCCCAACACAAGGTTTATAACTACCCACCTACAGTATAAATACCCCAAACATGGTTGTACACCCACCTATAGATAAATACTCCCAACACAATGTGTTATAATACCTACCTATAGTATAAATACCCCAAACACGATGGTTATAATCACCACAACAGCATCGTAGTATAAATACGCCAACACCTGGTTTCATAACAGACCCCCACAATATAGTATAAATACCCAAACACATGGTAGTATAATACCACCTATAGTATAAATACCTCAACACATGCGTTTAACTACCGACCTATGTATAAATACCTCAACACATGGTTATAACTACCTATCTATAGTATAAATACCCCCAAACACATGGTTATGTATAAACTACCTACCATATAGTATAAAAATACCCCACACATGGTTATAAACTACCTACACTATAGTAGATACCCCAACACATGGTGTAAAAACTACCCACCCTATAGTATAAATACCCCAAAACACATTGTTGGTTTTACTACCACTTATAGTATAATACCCCAGAGGCACTGGTATATAACTCCCCACCTTATAGTATAAATACCCCACACATGGTTATGAATACCCACCTTATAGTATATGAATACCCCAACCAAATGGTTTTATAAATGACCCACCTAAGTTCATAAATACCCCAACACAGGTTATAAACTACCCACCTACAGTAATGTACAATGTTCTACTGGACACACCAATCATCTGGTGTAAATACCCAAACATGGTTCTTAAAAACTACCCACCTATAGTATAATTACCCAAACACATGGTTCATAACTACCTACCTATAGATAAATACCCAACACATGGTTATAACTACCCACCTATGTATAAGTACCCCAAAACATGCGTGAAACTACCCACATATAGTTCAAATACCCCAGACACATGGTTATAACTACCACACCTATAGTATGAAATCCCCCAACACATGTTACAATACCCACATAGTATAAATACCCCACACTGGTATAACTACCCACCATATAGTTATAAATCACCAAACACATGGTTAAAAACTACCCACCGATAGTATATACCCCAAAACACATGGTTATAACTACCACTACAGTTTTAAATACCCTCAACACAAGGTTACACTAACCACCACAGTATAAATACCCCAAACATGTTATAATACCCACCTACAGTTATAAATACCCGAACACATGGTTTTGTTATAACTACCTACCTTAAGAAAATCACCCCAACACATGTTATAACTACCACACATATAGTTATAAATACCCCAGCACATGGTTAAACTACCCAACCTAGTATAAATACCTCAACACATGGTTTATAAATCCCTACCTATATATAAATACCCCAACACATGGTTATAAACTACCCACCGATAGTATAAATACCTCAACAAATGGTTTAAACTTACCCACCTATAGTAAAATCCCAACACATTGTTAGAACTACCCAACTATAGTATAAATACCCCCAAACACGTGGTTATAACTACCAACGATAGTATAAATACCTCCACACGGGTTTTATAACATACCCAACAACTTAGTATAAATACCTCAACACATGGTTATAAAACTACCACCTATAGTATTAATACCCCAACACATGGTTATAACTACCCACCTATAGTAATTAATACCTTCAACACATGGTTAGTAACTACCCAACCTATAGTATAAATACCCAACACTGGTTACAAATACCCACCTATAGTATAAATACCACAACTCCTGGTTAAACTACCCACATATAGTATAAAATACCTAAAACATGGTTAGAACTACCTAACCTATAGTATAAAATACCCAACACATGTTACAATACCTACTATAGTATGAATTACCTAACACATGGGTATAACTACCCACTCTAGTATAAAAATACCCCAACACATGTTATAACTACCCACCTATAGTATAAATAAATACCCAACACATGAGTTAGAACTTACCCACCTATAGTATAAATACCCCAACACATGGTTATAAACTACCCCACCTCTAGTATAAATAACCAAAAACACATGGTTATAACTACCCACCTATAGTATAAATACCCCCAAAAATGGTTATTAAACTACCTACCTATAGTATAAATTACCCAACACATGGTTATAACTAACCCAACTATAGATAAATACCCCAACACATGGTTAGAACTACCACACTATAGTATAAAATACCCCAAACAATGGTTTAAAACTACCAACGATAGTTATATACCCAACACATGGTTATAAACTACCACCGTATAGTATAAATACCCCAACAAGTATAACTACACACCTATAGTTATAAAATACCCCAACACATGGTTTTTAACTACCTACCTCTTGTATAAAATACCAAAACAGTGGTTATAACTACTAACTATAGTATAAATACCCCAACACATGGTTATAAGCTACCCAACCTATAGTATTAAAATACCCCAACCACATGGTTATTACTACCCCCACATATAGTATAAATACCCCAACACAATGGTTATAACTACCCACCATTGTATAATACCTCAACACATGGTTATAACACATACCTATAGTCTAATCCCAACACATGGTTTTTATGTAAAAACTACCCACCTTAGATAAATACCCCAACACATGGTTTTATTAAAAGACATACCTATAGTATAAATACCCAACACATGGTATAACTACCCACTATAGTATAATTTACCCATACACATGGTTATAACACCCACCTTAGTAAAATACCCAAACACAGTGGTTATAACTACCCAACTATATCTAAATACCCCAACACATGGTTATAACTACCTACCTATAGTAAAAATACCCAAACACATGTGTTATAGTAACCCAACTATAGTATAAATACCTCAACACATGGTTTATAACTACCACCGTATAGTTTAAATTAACCCCAAAACATGGTTATAACTACCCACTATAGTATAAATACCCCAAACACATGGTTTAACTACCCACTATAGACATAAATACCTCAACAAAGGTTAATAACTACCCACCTATAGTATAAATACCTAACACATGGTTATAAACTACCCCCCACTATAGTATAAATACCCAACACATGGTTTATACTAACCACCTATAGTATAACTACCCAACAATGGGTTAAACTACCTACCTTATAGTATAAATACCCCCAAAACACATGGTTATAATACCCCACCTATAGTATAAATACCCCAACCACATGGTTTTATAAATACCCCACTATAGTATAAATACCCCAAACACATGGTTATTAACTACCCAATATAGTATAATACCCCCAACAAATGGTTATAATACCCACTATAGTATAAATACCCCAACCATGGTATTACTACCCAACCTATAGTATAAATACCCCAACACATTTCGGTTTTGTAAACTTACTACCTATGTAAAATACCCCAACACATGGGTTAGAAATACCTTTACCTCCCATAGTATAAAAATACCCCACACACATGGTTATAATACCTACTATAGTATAAATACCCAAACCACATGGTAGAACACCTACCTATAAGTATCAAAATACCCCAACACATGGTTATAACTACCCACCTATGTATAAAGCTTCAAACACATGGTTATAATACCTACCTCTAGTTATAAATACCCAAACACATGGTTATAACTACCCACCTATAGTAAAATACCCAACACATCGGTTATAACTCACCAAACCTATAGTATAAATACCCAAACATGGGTATAACTACCCACCTATAGTATAAATACCCAACACATGGGATAACTACCACGATAGTATAAAATACCCCAACACATGGTTGATAACTACCCACCTATCGTATAAATACCCCCCAACACATGGATTATAAAACTACCTACCTATAGATAAATACCCCAAAAACATGGTTATAATACCCACCTATAGTATAAATAACCTCAACCACATTATAACTACCCAACCTTATAGATAAATACCCAAAAACATGGTTATAACTACACACCTATAGTATACTTACCCCAACACATGGTTATAACTTACCCACATTATAGTTTATAAATACCTCAACACATGGTTATATACCCACCTATAGTATAAAAATACCTCAAACACATGGTTATAACTACCACCTATAGTATAAAATAACTCCCAACACCATGGTTATAAACTACCACCTTATAGTATAAATACCCCAACACAGGGTTATGAAAACTACCACCCCTATAGTATAAATCCCAACACATGGTTATAACGACCCCCACTATCGTATTAAAATACCCCCAAACACATGGTTATAACTACCCACCTATAGTAATAAATACCCCAGCCCATGGTTATAAAACTACCCACCATCGTAAAATACCCCACACATGGTTTAAACTACCAACCGATAGTATAAATACCCCAAACATGGTTATTACTACCCACCTATAGTATAAATACCCCAACACATGGTTTTAACTACCTACCTATTGTATAAATACCCAAAAAACACTGGTTAGAACTACCTACTATAGTATAAATACCCCAACACAGGTTATAACTACCTACCTATAGTATAAAACCCCAACACCTGGTTAGCACTACATACATATAGTATAAATCCCCAACCATGGTTTAGAATACCTACCTATAGATTAAATACCCCAACACATGGTTATAAACCTACCTATATATAATACCCCCCAACACAGGGTTATAACTACCCACCTATCGTATAAATACCCCTACACATGGTTATAATACCAACCTATATATAAATACCCCAAACACAGGTTATATGGCTACCCACTAGAGTATAATACCCGAACACATGGTTATACTACTCACCTATAGTATAAATTACCTCAACACATGGTATATAAACTACAACCACCTATAGTATAAATACCCCAACACATGGTTATAACTACCCACCTATTAGTAAAATACCCCCAAAACAACATGGTTATAACTAACCCACCTATATAGTATAAATACCCAACCCACATTGGTTAATAACTACAGACCTATAGTTAAAACCCCAACACATGTGATAACTACCCAACCTATAGTATAAATACCCCAACACATGGTTATAACTACCACCTATAGTATAAATACCCCAAAACACATGGTTAGAACTACCCAACTATAGTATAAATACCCCACACACAGGTTATTACTTTTGCACCTATAGTATAAATACCCACAACACATGGTGTTTAAATACACTATTGTATAATACACCACACCACATGGTTAGAAACTACATACCTATAGTATAAATTACCCCAACACATGGTTATAAACTACCTACCTATAGTATAAATACCCAACACTGGTTCGAACTACTGTACTATAGTATAAATACCCCAAACACATGGTTAGAATACCACTATAGTATCAAATACCCAACACCTGGTTATTAACTTCCTACCTATCGTATAAATTACCCCAACACATGGTATAAATACATTACCTATAGTATAAATACCCCAACACATGGTTATAAAATACCTACCTATAGTATAAAATACCCCCAACACATGGTATAACTACCCACCTATAGTATAACACCCACTTACCATGGTTATAACTACCCCACCTATAGTATAAATACCCCAAAACATGGTTATAGATACCACCTATGTATAAATACCCGCAAACACATGGTTATAACTACCTACACCTATAGTATAAATACTCAACACATGGTTATAACTACACCACCTATAGTATACTACCCCAACACATGGTTATAATACCCACCTATAGTATAAATACCCCAAAACATGGTTTTATAACTACCCACCTATTAGTATAAAACCCCCCAACCAATGGTAGTAACTACACCACTCTAGTATAAATACCCCAACACATGGTTATAACTACCCACCTATATTATAAATACCTCAACCATGGTTAAACTCAACACCTATAGTCTAAATACCCCAAAACACATTGTTATAAATACCCACCTTATAGTATATAAATACCCCAAACACATGGTTGATAACTACTACCTATGTATAAATTACCCACAACCACTGGTGTATACTACCTACCTAAGTAATAAATACCCCAACACATGGTTTATAAACTACCCCACCTATAGTCTATAAATACACCAACAAATGGTTATAACTACCTACCTATAGTATAAATCCCCAACACATGGTTATAACTACCCACCTATAGTATAAATACCCCAAACACATGGTTATAAAAATACCACCTATAGTATAATACCCCAAACACATGCGTTATAACTACCCACTATAGTATAAATACCCCAACACATTGGTTTGTATAACTACCCAACCCTATAGTATAAATGACCCCAACCACATGGTTTTAACTACCTACCTATTGTATAAATACCACCACACATGGTTAAACTCACCTACCTATAGTATAAATACCCCACAAATGGTTATAACTACCCCCCACATAGGAGAAATACCCAACAATGGTTATAAACTACCCACCTATAGGATAACATACCCTCAAACACATGGTGATAAATACACCCACCTATTAGTCGAAATACCTCAACACATGGTTATAACTACCTACCTTAGTATAAATACCCAACACATGGTATAACTACCCACATATAGTATAAATACCCCAACACATGGTTATAACTACCTACCCTATA
This sequence comes from Hymenochirus boettgeri, assembly GCA_019447015.1. Classification (NCBI taxonomy): domain Eukaryota; kingdom Metazoa; phylum Chordata; class Amphibia; order Anura; family Pipidae; genus Hymenochirus; species Hymenochirus boettgeri. Next base: position 69,271 of record JAACNH010000413.1, read on the forward strand.
GCAATATAAATACCCAACAATGTTATAACTACCACCTATAGTATAAAATACCCCAACACATGGTATAACTACCCACCTATAGTATAAATACCCCAACACATGGTTATCTAACGACCACTATAGTATAATACCCCATACCCCATGGTTATAACTACCCAACTATAGTATAAATACCCCCAACAAACTGGTTATAAATACCTACCTATAGGATAAATACCCAACACATGGTTATCACTCCCCACCTTATAGTTAAATACCTCTAACAAATGTTATAAATACCACCTATCGTATAAAGACCCCAACACAGGTTAAAACTACCCCACCTTCTAGATAAATACCCCAACACCTGGTTATTAACTACCAAACTATAGTATAAATACCTCAAACACATGGTTATAACTACCACTTAGTATTACATCTCACACATGGTTATAACTACACCTTAGTATAAATGACCCCAAACACATGGTTATCACTCCCCACTATAGTTTAATACCACATCGCAATTTAGTTTTATGTTGACGTGTACAACTACTTATCTCTTCTTCACATTGGGCTGCTAAGTGGCAGATGAGATTCAATGTTGATAAATGGAAGGTGATGCATTTTGGACATAAAAATCCTTGTGCTACTTATACTATAAATGGCTCTGTGTTAAGTGAATCCCTGTTGGAAAGGGATCTTGGAGTTTTGGTGGATAACAAACGTAAAGGTAGCAAGCAGTGCCAGGCGGCAACAGCCAGAGCCAGCATGGTATTGTCTTGTATAAAGAGAGGTATGGATTCAAGGGAGGAAAATGTAATTCTCCCTCTTTACAAAGCATTGGTAAGGCCTCATTTGGAATATGCAGTGCAATTTTGGAATCCTGTGCACAAAAAGGACATCTTTGAAATGGAAAGGGTTCAGAGAAGGGCAACTAAATTAATAAGGGAATTGGGGGAGCTTGAATATGAAGAGAGACTGGAAAAGTTACAATTATGTACGCTGGAGAAAAGGCGCTTGCGTGGGGATATGATTACTGTGTACATTAACGGGCCCTACAATAAACTATCTGGGGCATTGTTCACCAATAGAACATGTCAGAGGACACGAGGACATCCCTTAAGACTTGAAGATAAAAGGTTTAGGCTTCAAGCTCGGAAAGGGTTTGTCACTGTGAGAACGATAAAGCTATGGAACTGTCTTCCAGTGGACGTTGTAATGGCAGGTTCATTGGTCAGTTTAATAAAAAGCTGGATGAGTTTCTACAAACAAGGAATGTTACAAGTTACTGGTATTGATACATAAAGTAGAGTTGGGAAAGGGTTTGTCACTGTGAGAACGGTAAAGCTATGGAACTGTCTTCCAGTGGACGTTGTTATGGCAGGTTCATTGGTCAGTTTAATAAAAAGCTGGATGAGTTTCTACAAACAAGGAATGTTACAAGTTACTGGGATTGATACATAAAGTAGAGTTGGGAAAGGGTTTGTCAATGTGAGAACGGTAAAGCTATGGAACTGTCTTCCAGTGGACGTTGTTATGGCAGGTTCATTGGTCAGTTTAATAAAAAGCTAGATGAGTTTCTACAAACAAGGAATGTTACAAGTTACTGGGATTGATACATAAAGTAGAGTTGGGAAAGGGAAATTTCCCATTGCCATTTGGAGTCAGGAAGGAATTTTTTCCCCCTTCATAAATTTGGTGGGTTTTTTTTGCCTTCCTCTGGATCAACAGTTAGGCAGGAAATGAGGATATTGCTAGATAGGTTGGACTGGATGGACGTATGTCTTTATTCAACCTCAAATACTATACTATACTATACTATTATAATTGGACATAGTATTATTATATATATTATAATTGGACATAGTATTATTATATATATATTATAATTGGACATAGTATTATTATATATATTATTATTGGACATACTATTATTATATATATTATTATTGGACATAGTATTATTATATATATTATAATTGGACATAGTATTATTATATATATATTATTATTGAACATACTATTATTATATATATTATTATTGGACATAGTATTATTATATATATTATAATTGGACATAGTATTATTATATATATTATAATTGGACATAGTATTATTATATATATATTATTATTGGACATAGTATTATTATATATATTATTATTGGACATACTATTATTATATATATTATTATTGGACATAGTATTATTATATATATTATAATTGGAAATGGTATTATTATATATATTATAATTGGACATTGTATCATTATTATATATATTATAATTGGAAATGGTATTATTATATATATTGTTATTAGACATGGTACAGTTATATATATTATAATTGGACATAGTATTATTATATATATATATATTATACGGTACCAAAAATCCATAAATCTGTGACAGCCCCCCCAGGACGTCCTATTGTGTCTACATGTGGATCTCTGTTCAAACCAGTCTCAAAGTACATTGACCACTATTTACAACCTGCAGTTAAGAATATGAAATCATTTCTTAAAGACAGTGGAACCCTGAGAGAGATGTTGAGAACATTAAATATAGTAAAGGAAGAACACACTCTTATGCCATGTGATGTTTGTAATCTATATACCGTCATACCTCAAAATGACGGCATAGAAGCCTGCTGGGAGGCCCTTATAACAAATCAGCACAAACATCCACCAGTGGATTTCCTTATGGACCTTCTGAATATGGTTCTCGGGAAGAACTATTTCAGATTCAATAAGGGGTTCTATCAACAGATCTCAGGGATGGCCATGGGTACTAATGTGGGTCCTTCCTTTGCGAACCTATATATGGAGGCATTCGATGAGACCCATATCTACCCCAAGTTCAGACAGAGCCTTATAATGTATAAACGGTATATAGATGATGTGTTCATCATATGGGCAGGGCCTATCGAACAATGCCAGAGTTTTGTTGAATATCTAAACCAACTTGATACACCCATTAAATTCACTATGAGTTGTGATACAGATACTATAGACTTTCTTGATCTACGTATAACTACCACACCTCAAGGATTCCAGACCACGTTCTTTTCTAAACCCACAGATCGGAACACTATATTGCATGCTAGGAGCCACCATACTGAACCACATTCTCCGAGTGTACAGAAATAACACAGATGACAATCTAGCTGAGGAACAGGTGGTGAATATGAGCAACAAATTCAAACAACGGGGGTACAATGATGACATAATCACTCAGGAATGTAATAAAGCGAGATTATTACATAACGAGACCTTACATCAAAACAAAATTAAAAATAATACCCAAACAATCACTTACAGTTTGGATTTTACACCACTGAACGAAGAGATCAAAACTCTGGTGAAACAAAATTGGAATATATTACAAAGTGATGATTCCTTACCCTTTAAAAATACCCAACCACTATTGGCCTATCGCAGAGGAAAAAACCTTAGAAATGTATTGGTTAAAGCTGATGTTAGCTAGTTGGTTTAATACAGATAAAAAAGGCTGTTTTAGCTGCACAGGCTGTCAAACCTGTCGGTACATCATGAAAGGCCAGGACTTCCCACACCCGCATAGCGGTAAACGTCTGAAAATCAGACTTAGATTATCATGTCTGAGCAAATACATAGTATACATTATCACCTGCCCATGTGGACTATACTATGTGGGTAAAACAACTAGTAAGGGAGAGAATGGCCAACCACAGGAGGGCGATCAGAATGGCCCTAGCCTCTATGAATATTGCCAAGGGGAAAGATCCTTCGGCCAAATTTGGCGAACAATCAGTGGCCCGGCACTACAAGGAGGCCCAACACACAATGGCCAATTTCAAATGGATGGCCATAGACCAGGTCACCAAAGCAGATGGACGTGACCGAGCCCTACTACAAAGCGAGGCGTGGTGGATCCGAAAATTGGACACAACGTCCCCCAGGGGCCTGAATGAGACAATATCTCTGGCGTGCTTTATATAGTGGGACCTCCACGTATTAGTCAGCGTTAGATCTCTATTGGTCAGTTTTAGATTCAGATCCCATTCGATGTTTTTTAGGACTTTTTCATAATGTTTTATATGTTTTAGCGACACCTTTTTATTCAGTGTCACTTTAGCACTTTCTAGTATTTGTTAATTATTCCCTTTTATATATTTATTCCACAGGGATATACCTATGGGAACTTTTTATCATACCGAACACTTGCACTTTATGGATGATATGGTTATAGAGGGGCGCACTATGAATCGCATTACTTCCTTACCCCAAGGACCCAGGAGTGACGTGTGTGGGGATACCCGGATAGCCGCACGGTAATAGCTGCTTACGATGAAGTGTCAGTCGGATGATGTGAGGTGGGAGGAACGCTGACGTACCCACCCAGCGGACCTATCCCTATGAACTACGTAACTCTGACGGAGGGGGTGGGGGGAGCTTGGTAGGAGGAACACGGGGTTGTGTGTTTGTCGATTATAAAAGTTTGGATCACTTTGCACTTGTTATCTTGAGAACGGCCTGTGACGGGCCGAAACGCGTCGATAGACGTGCAAATAAATATTGCATTTGTTGATGAGTCCCTGGAGTGCTCCGTCTTCCTTTGGTTATCGGTGTATATATATATATATATTATTATTGGACATAGTATTATTATATATATTATAATTGGAAATGGTATTATTATATATATTATTATTAGACATGGTATTATTATATATATTATAATTGGAAATGGTATTATTATATATATTATTATTAGACATGGTATAATTATATATTATTATAAGACATGGTATTATTATATATATTATAAGTAAAAATGGTATTATTATTACCGTTCTCACAGTGACAAACCCTTCCCCCCAACTCTACTTTATGTATCAATCCACTGTAATATTTAATTCCTTTTGGTAAGAAACTCATCAGCTTTTTTATTAACTGACCAATGACCTGCCATAACAACGTCCACTGAAGACATTTCCATAGCTTTACCGTTTCTCACAGTGACAAACCCTTTCCCAACTCTATTTTATGTATCAATCCTCAGTAACTTGTACATTCCTTGTTTGTAGAAACTCATCCAGCTTTTTATAAACTGACCAATGAACCTGCCATAACAACGTCCACTGGGACAGTTCCATAGCTTTACCCGTTCTCACAGTGACAAACCCTTTCCCAACTCTACTTTATGTATCAATCCCAGTAACTTGTAACATTCCTTGTTTTGTAAAACTCATCCAGCTTTTTATTAAACTGACCAATGACCTGCCATAACAACGTCCACTGGAGACAGTTCCATAGCTTTACCGTTCTCACAGTGACAAACCCTTTCCCAACTCTACTTTATGTATCAATCCCAGTAACTTGTACATTCCTTGTTTGTAGAAACTCATCCAGCTTTTTATTAAACTGACCAATGAACCTGCCATAACAACGTCCACTGGAAGACAGTTCCATACTTTACCGTTCTCACATGACAAACCCTTTCCCAACTCTACTTTATGTATCAATCCAGTAACTTGTAACATTCCTGTTTGTAGAAACTCATCCAGCTTTTTATTAAACTGACCAATGAACCTGCCATAACAACGTCCACTGGAAGACAGTTCCATAGCTTTACCGTTCTCACAGTGACAAACCCTTTCCCAACTCTACTTTATTTATCAATATTTGCCTTCATCTCCGAGTACTTGAACATTCCTTGTTTGTAAAACTCATCCAGCTTTTTATTAAACTGACCAATGAACCTGCCATACAACGTCCACTGGAAGACAGTTCCATCTTTTTACCGTTCTCACAGTGACAAACCCTTTCCCCAACTCTACTTTATTGTATCATACCAGTAACTTTAACATTCCTTGTTTGTAGAAACTCATCCAGCTTTTTATTAAACTGACCAATGAACCTGCCATAACAACGTCCACTGGAAGACAGTTCCATAGCTTTACCGTTCTCACAGTGACAAACCCTTTCCCAACTCTCAACTCTACTTTATGTATATCAATCCAGTAACTTGTAACATTCCTTGTTTGTAGAAACTCATCCAGCTTTTTATTAAACTGACCAATGAACCTGCCATAACAACACGCCATGGAAGACAGTTCCATAGCTTTACCGTTCTCACAGTGACAAACCCTTTCCCAACTCTACTTTATGTACAATCCAGTAACTTGTACATTCCTTGTTGTAGAAACTCATCCACTTTTTATTAAACTGACCAATGAACCTGCCATAACAACGTCCACTGGAAGACAGTTCCATAGCTTTACCGTTCTCACAGTGACAACCCTTTCCCAACTCTACTTTATTTATCAATACCAGTAACTTGTAACATTCCTTGTTTGTAGAAACTCTCCAGCTTTTTATTAACTGACCAATGAAACCTGCCATAACAACGTCCACTGGAAGACAGTTCCATAGCTTTACCGTTCTCACAGTGACAAACCCTTTCCCAACTCTACTTTATGTATCAATACCAGTAACTTGTAACATTCCTTGTTTGTAAAAACTCATCCACTTTTATTAAACTGACCAATGACTGCCTAAACAACGTCCACTGGAAGAAAGTTCCATAGCTTTACCGTTCTCACAGTGACAAACCCTTTCCCAACTCTACTTATAGTATCAATACCAGTAACTTGTAACATTCCTTGTTTGTAGAAACTCTCCAGCTTTTTATAAACTGACCAATGAACCCCATAACAACGTCCACTGGAAGACAGTTCCATAGCTTTCCCGTTCTCACAGTGACAAACCCTTTCCCACTCTACTTTATGTATCAATCCCAGTAACTTGTAACATTCCTTGTTTGTAGAAACTCATCCAGCTTTTTATTAAACTGACCAATGAACCTGCCATAACAACGTCCACTGGAAGACAGTTCCAATCTTTACCGTTCTCACAGTGACAAACCCTTTCCCAACTCTACTTTATGTATCAATCCCAGTAACTGTAACATTCCTTGTTTGTAGAAACATCATCCAGCTTTTTATTAAACTGACCATGAACCTGCCATAACAACGTCCACTGGAAGACAGTTCCATACTTTACCGTTCTCACAGTGACAAACCCTTTCCCAACCTACTTTATGTATCAATACCAGTAACTTGTAACATTCCTTGTTTGTAGAAACTCATCCACTTTTTATTAAACTGACCAATGAACCTGCCATAACAACGTCCACTGGAAGACAGTTCCATAGCTTTACCGTTCTCACAGTGACAACCCTTTCCCAACTCTACTTTATGTATCAATCCCAGTAACTTGTAACATTCCTTGTTTGTAGAAACTCATCCAGCTTTTTATAAACTGCAAATGAACCTGCCATAACAACGTCCACTGGAAGACATTTCCATAGCTTTACCGTTCTCACAGTGACAAACCCTTTCCCAACTCTACTTTATGTATCAATCCCAGTAACTTGTAACATTCCTTGTTTGTAGAAACTCATCCAGCTTTTTATTAAACTGACCAATGAACCTGCCATAACAACGTCACTGGAAGACAGTTCCATAGCTTACCGTTCTCACAGTGACAAACCCTTTCCCAACTCTACTTTATGTATCAATCCCATATAACTTGTAACATTCCTTGTTTGTAGAAACTCATCCAGCTTTTTTAATAACTGACCAATGAACCTGCCATAACAACGTCCACTGGAAGACAGTTCCATAGCTTTAACCGTTCTCACAGTGACAAACCCTTTCCCAACTCTACTTTATATACAATACCAGTAACTTGTAACATTCTTTGTTTGTAGAACCATCCAGCTTTTTATTAAACTGACCAATGAACCTGCCATAAACACGTCCACTGGAAGACAGTTCCATAGCTTTACCGTTCTCACAGTGACAAACCCTTTCCCCAACTCTACTTTATGTATCAATCCCAGTAACTTGTAACATTCCTTGTTTGTAGAAACTCATCCACTTTTATTAAACTGACCAATGAACCTGCCATAACAACGTCCACTGGAAGACAGTTCCATAGCTTTACCGTTCTCACAGTGACAAACCCTTTCCCAACTCTACTTTATGTTATCAATCCAGTAACTTGTAACATTCCTTGTTTGTAGAAACTCATCAGCTTTTTATTAAACTGACCAATGAACCTGCCATAACAACGTCCACTGGAACAGTTCCATAGCTTTACCGTTCTCACAGTGACAAACCCTTTCCCAACTCTACTTTATATCATACCAGTAACTGTAACATTCCTTGTTGGTAGAAACTCATCCAGCTTTTTATTAAACTGACCAATGAACCTGCCTAACACTCCACTGGAAGACAGTTCCATAGCTTACCGTTCTCACAGTGACAACCCTTTCCCAACTCTACTTTATGTATCAATCCAGTAACTTGTAACATTCTTGTTTGTAGAAACTCATCCAGCTTTTTATTAAACTGACCAATGAACCTGCCATAAAACGTCCACTGGAAGACAGTTCCATAGCTTTACCGTTCTCACAGTGACAAACCCTTTCCCAACTCTACTTTATGTATCAATCCCAGTAACTTGTAACATTCCTTGTTTGTAGAAACTCATCCAGCTTTTTATTACTGACCAATGAACCTGCCTAAAACGTCCACTGGAAGACAGTTCCATAGCTTTACCGTTCTCACAGTGACAAACCCTTTCCCAACTCTACTTTATGTATCAATCCCGTAACTTGTAACATTCCTTGTTGTAGAAACTCATCCAGCTTTTTTAAACTGACCAATGAACCTGCCATAACAACGTCCACTGGAAGACAGTTCCATAGCTTACCGTTCTCACAGTGACAAACCCTTTCCCAACTCTACTTTTATATCAATACCAGTTAACTTGTAACATTCCTTGTTTGTAGAAACTCATCCAGCTTTTTATTAAACTGACCAATGAACCTGCCATAACAACGTCCACTGGAAGACAGTTCCATAGCTTTACCGTTCTCACAGTGACAAACCCTTTCCCAACTCTACTTTATGTATCAATCCCAGTAACTTGTAACATTCCTTGTTTGTAGAAACTCATCCAGCTTTTATTAAACTGACCAATGAACCTGCCATAACAACGTCCACTGGAAGACAGTTCCATAGCTTTACCGTTCCTCACAGTGACAAACCCTTTCCCAACTTACTTTATGTATCAATCCAGTAACTTGTAACATTCCTTGTTTGTAGAAACTCATCCAGCTTTTTATTAAACTGACCAATGAACCTGCTATACAACGTCCACTGAAGACAGTTCCATAGCTTTACCGTTCTCACAGTGACAAACCCTTTCCCAACTCTACTTTATGTATCAATCCCAGTAACTTGTAACATCCTTGTTTGTAGAAACTCATCCAGCTTTTATAAACTGACCAATGAGACCTGCCATAACAACGCCACTGGAAGACAGTCCATAGCTTTACCGTTCTCACAGTGACAAACCCTTCCGGCTTGAAGCCTAAACCTTTTATCTTCAAGTCTTAAGGGATGTCCTCGTGTCCTTTGACATGTTCTATTGGTGAACAATGCCCAGATAGTTTATTGTATGGCCCGTTAATGTATTTATACACATAAATCATATCCCCACGCAAGCGCCCTTTTCTCCAGCGTACATAATTGTAACTTTTCCAGTCTCGTCTCTCTCATATTCAAGCATCCCCCAATCCCCTTATTAATTTAGTTTGCCCTTCTCTGAACCCTTTCCTTTCAAAGATGTCCTTTTGTACAGAGGATTCCAAAATTGCATCTGCATATTCCAAATGAGGCCTTACCAAATGCTTTGTAAAGAGGGAGAATTACATTTCCCCTCCTTGAATCCATACCTCTCTTTACACAAGACAATACATGCTGGCTCTGGCTGTTGCCGCCCTGGCACTGTTACTACCTTAAGTTTGTTATCCACCAAAACTCCAAGATCCCTTTCCAACAGGGATTCACTTAACACAGAGCCATTTATAGTATAAGTAGCACAAGGTATTTTAGTCCAAATGCAATCACCTTAATTTATCACACCTTTGAATTAAATACTATATAATATTGAGAATATTATAGACGTATTAGATACATATACTGGTAGTCTTCTGTGTTGGTACATTGGGTATACTCTTTAATATAGCATTAATGTATGAGAATATAAATCTGGTATATTAATACATATAAACTGGTAGTATACTGGTTCTGGGTTACGGGATCTATATATATATTGGAGAAATTACTGGTAGTAATACATATACTGTAGTGTTCTGGATTGGTATTTTGGGGATACTAATACTTAATATGGTGAATTACTGGATATAATACATACTACTGTAGTTCCCTGGGGTTGGTACGGGATACCATATACTAATTCAGATATTTACTGGTATTTAAATACTTTATTATCTGTAGTTCTGGTTGGTACACGGGATACTATATAATATTAGAGAATTACTGGTATTAATACATATACTGTAGTTCTGGTTGGTACAGGGAAACTATATATATTACGAATTACTGGTATTAATACATATCGGTAGTTCTGGTTGGTACGGGATACTATATAATATTGAGAATTCTGGTATTAATACATATACTGTAGTTCTGGTGTACGGATACTATATACATTGAGAATTCCTGGTATTAATACATATAATACTGTAGTTTCTGGTTGGTAGCAGGGATACTATATACATTGAGAATTACTGGTATTATACATACTGTAGTTCTGTTTGGTACGGGATACTATATATATTGAGAATTCCTGGTAATTAAACATAACTGTAGTTCTGGTTGGTACAGGGTACTTATACATTTGAGAATTACTGGTATTTAAACACTATACTGTAGTTCCATCAGGGGTGCGCGTAGCCTGTCTCTTAGTGAGGCGATCAGGGGGTCATGGACCGTCCAATGAGTCACAGCAAGTGGGGGTCTGGGGGGTGATCCTCCCATTTAAAGAGCAGAGGGTCGGTGCGCCGTGTGGGGCTCGCATTATACAGCAAGGGGTCCGGGACCCTCGCATATCACAGCAATGGGGGGTCATGGTACGCGTCGCGAGGCTCGGTGAGTCGAGGAGGGGGGCCAGGGACTCCCTCCATTAACAAGCAAGGATCGGGACGCCCCTCCAGTACTACCGCACGGGTTCGGACCCTCCATATAAACACAAGGGGTCACAGGACCTCCATATAGCCCACCTGGGTCCAGACCCCTCCATATAACATCAGGGATCAGGCCCTCCATATAGCGCAAAGGGTCACAGGGATCCCCATATGACCATCAAGGGTCTCCATAGGCCCACATCCATATCACGTCGACTGGTCAAGGGCCCTCCATATACCAATCTAGGGGCTCAGGACCTACAATATAGCAAGCGAGGGTCAGGGGCCACATGGGGTGGGTCCCTGATAACGAGCGTGGGGGTCAGGGGTGTCCCCTCCCTGGATGAAGCATCACAGGGTCATGGGAGCCGCGTCCCTAGTAAGCCCAGGTGGTTGCGGATTGACGCTGGTGGGCGATAGTGTCAGACACGAGGGGGCATGGTCAGGGGAGCCCCTCCTGTTAGGGCCCATATAACATCAATGGGTGGTCAGTGGCCCTCCATAACCAGCAAGGGGTCATGGGACCCACATATACAGCAAGGGTCAGGGACCTCCATATAAGCAGCGCGGGGTCAGGGACCGTACATAGGTATACCTGTTGAGGGGGGTCAGGTGCCCGTCCATTTACAGTGAGGTGTGTGGCTGGGACCGTCCGTATATGAGTCAGCAAGTGGGGTCAGTTACGCGGTGCAGGATATGACTCGCTAGTGGGTTAGTCCCTCCTTATGTCAGACGGGTCAGCATAGACCTCCTTACAAGCAAGGGGATATCGGGACCCCCTATACACAAGGGTGTCAGGGCTGACCTCCATATCACAGCAAGGATGTCATCAGGGACCACTCTTATATCCGCCACGGGGTCATGACCATCCACTCACATAACAACAGGGGTCGGGGACCCTCCATATAACAGCAAGGGGTCCTGGACCGAGTCCATATAACATCAAGGGGTCAGGTGGGGACCCTAACCTCCAATAAACAGCAAAGGGTTTGTGCAGGACCGTCCAATCTCAACAAGCGAGGGGCCAGGGACCACCTCCATATACATCAATGTATCAGTTGTACCCTCCAGATACACATACAATGGGTCAGGACCCCTCCATATAACAGCACGGGTCACGGACCTACCCTAAGCAGAAGTGGTTAACCCTGAACCCTCATATAACAGCAAGGTTCAGGGACCTCATATAACATCAAGGTTACATATGGACCCTCCATATAACACACGGGTAGGGAAACCCCCTCCATATAACGCAGGTGGGTCACTGTACCGCCATCAATAGCAGCAAGGGGTCAAAAGGACCCTCCATAATAACAGCAGGGGTCGGAGACCACTCCATATAACATACAAGGTGTCCTGGACCAATCCATATAACATCGGGAGTCAGGACCTCCTATAACCTCAAGGTGTCAATTGACGCTCCATAATAAAACAGCAGGGGTCCAGGAGACCAAAATCCAAAACAGTGAGAGGATCAGAAGGACCTCATATAACAGCAATGGGCTCAGGACCTCATATATAACAGTGAGGGGAGGCAATAAGCAATGGGTAGACCCTCCATATAAACAGTTAGCCAGGGGTCAGGGACTCCTAACACAAGTCAGACTCATATACAGTGAGGGTCGTGGACCGCCTATACAGGCAGGTCATAACGGGGGTCGGGACCTCCATATCACAAGGGGGTCCAGGGACCAAACTCCTATAACAGAGTCGGACATAAGTCAGCACAGGGGTAAGGGGACCTCCATATAGCAGCACAGGGTCAGTGTACCTCCATTAGTACAAGCAGGGTCAGGCACCCCTCACTATAACAGCAAGGGTCAGGGACCGCATATATACGCAAGGGGTAAGGACCTCCATAAATCAGCAGGGGTCAGGGGACCCCATATAACCCCAAGTGTCAGTGTAACCTACCATATAAACAGTGAGGGGTCAGGGACCTCCATATAGAATTCAGGACCAATACAGCAAGGTGTCGGACCAATCCATATAACAGCAAGGGGTCGGGACTCCATTATACGCAAGGGGTAAGGGACTCGCATATACACAGCAAGGGGGGGGTGTTGTGAACATTGCCAGCGTTGGGTCAGGACCTCCATATACCAGCATAGGGGTAGGGACACAATCCATATAACAGACAAGGGGTCAAGGGACCTCGCATATAACAGCTAGGGGTCAGGGACCATCCATATACCGCATGAGCCCAAATTAAGCAGGGGTAAGGGAACCATCCATATACAGCAAGGGTTCAGGGACCTCCCTATACCAGCACAAGGGGTCAGGGACCTCCATATAACAGACAATGGGGTCAGGACCTCATATAACACTAGGGGTAAGGGACCTCCATTATAACCGTAAGGACCTGATAAAGCAAGGGATCAGGTACCTCCATATAACAGCAAGTGAGGTACCACTGGACCATCCCTATACCCAAAAGGGTCCGGGTGTGGACCGGGGTGGGGGGGGGTTCGCTCTGTATAACCAGGGGTCATGTGGAGAGCCTTTAGTGAGTGGAGCGCGCAAGTGGGTCAGGGGACCGGGGGTGGCTGCATAGTAACAGGCAGATGGGGGTGCGAGGTGGCGCGGTCCATAGTAGGACAGCGAGGGGTCATGGGACCGGGGGGGGGGGGTCCATGGATAACCAACGACGTGGGGTGTCCAGGGGTGACCTTCCTGAGTTACGGCGTGAATGGGGGGTCGGGGGACGCTCTATGGATAGACTACGGGCAAGGTGTGTCAGGGTAGGCCGGGGGGGGGGGGGGGGGGTGGTGCGCATATGTGTAGACGAGCGAACTTGTGGTCAGGGGTACTCGGGGGGGGGGGGGGGGTCCATGTATAACATTTCAAGTGTGGTGGTCGAGGGGGATCCTTGCAACTTCAGTTATTCGCGTATAAATTGGTAAGCCTGGTGAGTAGTGGATGGGTCCTACAAGGCCGGAGACATCGCCAAGTTGTAATGGAAAGTCGGAACTGGTCCGTGGAATGTTGTTCCGGTTGTCCGTCCGATTGCCTGTGTGGTTTCCTGTTTATAACGTTCAGACGTACTGAGTGCTCCTGTCGACCGCAGAATCCAGGGACGTGGGGACCAAGATAATTCGTTCGGGGCTGTTAAGAAGAGCATGTGGTAGATTGAGTCTAGCTATTGAGCCAAACGACCATACACCGGTGGCGCTAAGTGTGTCTTTAGGTAGCCATCGGTCCGGTACTGTAAATTGTTAAAATAGGGGGTTTAGACATCAGTGTTTAACACCAGAATCATTTACCCGAGCCGCCAGCTGATTATATAGAGTTAAAGTTGTGCTAACCTGGTTCGCTATTTGATTGGCAAATTTAGCGTGACTTATAACTCCATATTAGCCCTGGATGCGCACGGGAATGGAAAGACACCCACGCATCCGGTGATTGTCAATTCAGCTTCGCATTGTGCTCCCTTTAGTGCACAATTTTAATGGCCGGCTAATAGCCACTGAAAAAATCACGGCTATGGCTAAATCTGCGTTTTGGGATTTATGCAACGGGGTTGGTGGTCTGCGCAGGGGACACGCTAGTACGGTTAAATCACGGTAAGATTGTTTTAGGCAGGATCGTTAGCGTCTGGGGGTGCGTGGCGGGGGTCGCGTAGGCAGTACGGAGGTTTGGTGGTGGGGTTTGTGGTGTCTGTGCGAGCGGGTAGTATGGTTGTGGGGCAGGGTGTTTGGGGCACTGAAGATGTGTACATGTGTGGGGAGCAGGGTAGAGTCCGTGGGTAGCCAACCGAACTGCTACAGGGGTAGTAGATGTTTGAAGTAGCCTAGTAGGTCTCGGACATATTGGTCAGTGATCTGGGTATATCGGGGGCCGTGTGTACCGGGAAACGCAGGTCAGTCCTGATCAGTCTAGGGTGTCTTTAGATCCCAGTATGAGGTTTCTCAACTATTCATAGATCATCCACCGGTACCAACAACCAGAACTACATTATATGTTATAATACCATAAGTCTCAATTTATATATTATCAACCAGTACCCAACACCAAACACAGTAATGTATTATACCCAGTAGATATCTCAATATTATATGTATCCCAGTACCCAACCCA
>JAACNH010000413.1:84513-95469 GCA_019447015.1 Hymenochirus boettgeri
ATACAACTTCCTTTTATAGACCCAATCATTCCTTTTTAGTGTCCCAATTCCACTTCCTTTTAGAAACCCAATTACACTTCCTTTAAGAGACTCAATTTTACTTCTTTTAGTGTCCCAATTCACTTCCTTTTAGAGACCCATTTAACTTCCTTTTAGTGACCCAATTCAACTTCTTTTTAGTGTCCCAATTCAATTTCTTTTAGTGTCCCGTCCCACTTCGTTTTAGAGACCTTCGATTAGACCAGATTCCACTTCCTTTAAAGGCGGCCACTGGATCTGTCGGCACATTGCGATAGAAACCTGCACACATGGAACTGACCTGCCCCATACATGGTATGGGGATCGGTCGGGCCGTGTGACCATACACCGCACGATCGGTAACGGCTCCCTCTATTAAAGTAAAGGGAGCCGATGTCGGCCGCTGGAAATTTTCCGTCATTCCCGATCGATCTTAGTGCCGACTGCGTTCATTCGTCGGCCTCCGATCAGTTGGGAATATCCCCTACACACGAGCAATAAAGGTAGATCCCATCGTTCCACAATGGAATTTACCTACCATCGCTGGTCTGTATAGCCACCTTTAGTGTTCCACTTCCACTTCCTTTTAGAGACCCTGTAGAAATCCTGGGGGTGTGGCTAAACCTATCATTTTGAGTTTTCCATTCAAACTTAGAGGTGTCCAGTAAAGTAACTTTAGTTTATTAATCGTATATCATTTGTCTTGTAATTCAGTAGTAGGTGTAGTACTATACTTTGTATAGTGTTATTTCTTATGGTGATTTTAATTAAGTAGTGCTAAATACACACATAAATATGGACCTTTCCAATGTGTAATAATGTATATACCCCCACCTAGTTAGTTGCTCCTAAAAACTCAATGCAATCTCCGTAAAAATAAATTTATTTATATGATATAAGGAATAATAATACCATGTCTAATAATAATATATATAATAAAAACATTTCCAATTATAATATATAACAATACCATGTCCAATAATTATATATATAATACCATTTCCAATTATAATATATATATTAATACCATGTCTAATAATAAAAAATATATAATAATACCATTTCCAATTATAATATATATAATTATACCATGTCTAATAAAAAATATATTAATACATTTTACTTATAATATATATATATACCATTTTAATAATATATATAATTATACCATGTCTAATAACAATATATATATTAATACCATGTCTAATAATAAAAATATATAATAATACCATTTTCAAATATAATATATATAATAATACCATGTCTAATAATAAAAATATATAATAATACCATTTTTACTTATAATATATATAATAATACCATGTCTAATAATAATATATAATTACACCATGTCTAATAACAATATATATATTAATACCATGTCTAATAATAAAAATATATAATAATACCATTTTCAAATATAATATATATAATAATACCATGTCTAATAATAATATATATAATAAAAACATTTCCAATTATAATATATAACAATACCATGTCCAATAATTATATATAAAGCTATGGAACTGTCTTCCAGTGGACGTTGTTATGGCAGGTTCATTTGTCAGTTTGATAAAAAGCTGGATGAGTTTCTACAAACAAGGAATGTTACAAGTTACTGGGAATGATACATAAAGTAGAGTTGGGAAAGGGTTTGTCACTGTGAGAACGGTAAAGCTATGGAACTGTCTTCCAGTGGACGTTGTTATGGCAGGTTCATTGGTCAGTTTAATAAAAAGCTGGAATGAGTTTCGACAAACAAGGAAGTTACAAGTTACTGGGATTGAACATAAAGTAGAGTTGGGAAAGGGTTGTCACTGTGAGAACGGTAAAGCTATGGAACTGTCTTCCAGTGGACGTTGTTATGGCAGGTTCATTGGTCAGTTTAATAAAAAGCTGGATGAGTGTCTACAAACAAGGAATGTTACAAGTTACTGGGATTGATACATAAAGTAGAGTTGGGAAAGGGTTTGTCACTGTGAGAACGGTAAAGTATGGAACTTTCTTCCAGTGGACGTTGTTATGCAGGTTCATTGGTCAGTTTAATAAAAAGCTGGATGAGTTTCTACAAACAAGGAATGTTACAAGTTACTGGTATGATACATAAGTAGAGTGGGAAAGGGTTTGTCACGTGAGAACGGTAAAGCTATGGAACTGTCTTCCAGTGGACGTTGTTATGGCAGGTTCATTGGTCAGTTTAATAAAAAGATGGATGAGTTTTCAAAACAAGGAATGTTACAAGTTACTGGATTGATAAATAAAGTAGAGTTGGGAAAGGGTTTGTCACGTGTGAGA
The DNA here is from genome assembly GCA_019447015.1 of Hymenochirus boettgeri. Taxonomy (NCBI): domain Eukaryota; kingdom Metazoa; phylum Chordata; class Amphibia; order Anura; family Pipidae; genus Hymenochirus; species Hymenochirus boettgeri. The sequence continues at coordinate 86,830 of JAACNH010000413.1, forward strand.
ACGGTAAAGCTATGGAACTGCTTCCAGTGGACGTTGTTAGGCAGGTTCATTGGTCAGTTTATAAAAAGCTGGATGAGTTTCTACAAACAAGGAATGTTACAAGTTACTGGATTGATACATAAAGGAGAGTTGGGAAGGGTTTGTCACTGTGAGAACGGTAAAGCTATGGAACTGTCTTCCAGTGGTGTTGTTATGGCAGGTTCATTGGTCAGTTATAAAAAGCTGGATGAGTTTCTACAAACAAGGAATGTTACAAGTTACTGGTATTGATACATAAAGTAGAGTTGGGAAAGGGTTTGTCACTGTGAGAACGGTAAAGCTATGGAACTGTCTTCCAGTGGACGTTGTTATGGCAGGTTCATTTGGTCAGTTTAATAAAAAGCTGGATGAGTTTCTACAAACAAGGAATGTTACAAGTACTGGTATTGATAAATAAAGTAGAGTTGGAAAGGGTTGTCACGTGAGAACGGTAAAGCTATGGAACTGTCTTCCAGTGGACGTTGTTATGGCAGGTTCATGGTAGTTTAATAAAAAAGCTGGATGAGTTTCTACAAACAAGGAATGTTACAAGTTACTGGGTATGATAAATAAAGTAGAGTTGGGAAAGGGTTGTCACTGTGAGAACGGTAAAGCTATGGAACTGTCTTCCAGTGGACGTTGTTTATGGCGGTTCATGGTCAGTTTAATAAAAAGCTGGATGAGTTCTAAAACAAGGGATGTTACAAGTTACTGGGATTGATACATAAAGTAGAGTTGGGAAAGGGTTTGTCACTGTGAGAACGGTAAAGCTATGGAACTGTCTTCCAGTGGACGTTGTTATGGCAGGTTCATTGGTCAGTTTAATAAAAAGCTGGATGAGTTTCTACAAACAAGGAATGTTACAAGTTATGGGATTGATACATAAAGTAGAGTTGGGAAAGGGTTTGTCACTGTGAGAACGGTAAAGCTATGGAACTGTCTTCCAGGGGACTGTGTTATGGCAGGTCATTGGTCAGTTTAATAAAAAGCTGGATGGTTTCTACAAACAAGGAATGTTACAAGTTACTGGGATTGATAAATAAAGTAGAGTTGGGAAAGGGTTTGTCCTGTGAGAACGGTAAAGCTATGGAACTGTCTTCCAGTGGACGTGTGTTATGGCAGGTTCATTGGTCAGTTTGAAAAAAGCTGGAGAGTTTCTACAAACAAGGAATGTTACAAGTTACTAGGATTGATACATAAAGTAGAGTTGGGAAAGGGTTTGTCACTGTGAGAACGGTAAGTATGGAACTGTCTTCCAGTGGACGTTGTTATGGCAGGTTCATTGGTCAGTTAATAAAAAAAGCTGGATGAGTTTCTACAAACAAGGAAATTACAAGTTACTGGTAGTGATACATAAAGTAGAGTTGGGAAAGGGTTTGTCACTGTGAGAACGGTAAAGCTATGGAACATGTCTTCCAGTGGACGTTGTTATGGCAGGTTCATTGGTCAGTTTAATAAAAAGCTGGATGAGTTTTACAAAACAGGAATGTTACAAGTTACTGGGATTGATATAAAGTAGAGTTGGGAAAGGGTTGTCACTGTGAGAACGGTAAAGCTATGGAACTGTCTCCAGTGGACGTTGTTATGGCAGGTTCATTGTCACGTTTAATAAAAAGCTGGATGAGTTTCTACAAACAAGGAATGTACAAGTTACTGGGATTGATACATAAAGTAGAGTTGGGAAAGGGTTTGTCACTGTGTGAACGGTAAAGCTATGGAACTTTCTTCCAGTGGACGTTGTTATAGCAGGTTCATTGGTCAGTTTAATAAAAAGCTGGATGAGTTTCTACAAGAACTACAGTATATGTATTAAAATACCAGTAATTCTCAATGTTATATAGTATCCCTGTACCAACCAGAACTACAGTAATGTTTAATTACCTAGCATATTCTCATATATATAGTATTCCCGTACCAACAGACTACAGGTTAGATGTATAAATACCAGTAATTCTCAATGTATTAATAGTATCCCGTACTCACCAACTCATATAGTAAACCATATCCTATTACAGTCCCCAACTCAGTATATGTATTAATACCCAGGAATTCTCAATGTATATAGTATCCTAGTACAAACCAAACTAAGTATTATGTATTAATACCAACTTCTCAATATTTATATAGTATCCAGTACCAACCAGAACTACGGATATGTATTGAATAACCAGGTAATCGTCAATATTATATAGTTCCCGTAACCAACCAGAACTACACGTATATTGATTTTAATACCAGTAATCTCTATAATAGTACATCATATCATATAGTATTATCATATCTCATAGTGCCCCCGTCAACCGAACTCGAGAGTACGGGGGGGGGGGATGCTGTTTTTAACAAGTTTTTAGTACAGTAAACAGTCCTATTGTAATATACCAGATTAAATGTATCCGGACAACCGAACTACATATATGTTACCCCGTATTCATATATGTAACCCGTACCAACCACACCAGTATGTATCCAATCTATTACCCCCGCACCAGAACTACAGTATATGTATATAGAATTCAATATTATAGACCCTGTACCACAAACAAGTAGATTCTACAGTAATCTAAGTATTAGTACCGTACCCACCTGTTAATACCAATCTCTTAATAAATCGTCACCACAAACCTACAGTATATGTATTATACCTAATCGCAGGTGTATATAGTTCCTCGACAACTACTTATCTATAGTATCCCATGTTAGTACCTTACACCAGAACACAGTATTTAATACAGACTCAATAGTTATAGTTCTACCACCAACCATCTAGATTAAACCAGTATTTAATATATTCTACATACCTCAATATGTTATACATAATCTCATATATAATAGTACCTTCCGACACAAGCTTATAAGTACTCATAATCCACCAGAAACACAGTTAGTATAGAACCAGTAATTATTATATGTATCCATAACAATAACTACAATACCATATTCTCATAAATAGTAATTACCCCGATAATATAGTTAATATTTATTTAAGATCCTGTCCAACAGAATAGTTGATTTAAGTATCTATATATAGTAGATTAAGGTTGAAAATGAGTTGCATTTGGACCTAAAATACTTGTTGCTACCTTATACTATAAATGGCTCTGTGATTAGAGTGAATCCCTGTTGGAAAGGGATCTTGGAGTTTGGTGGATAAACAAACTTAACGGTAGTAATCAGTGCCAGCGGCATGCGCAACAGCCAGAGCCAGCATGTTATTGTCTTGTGTAAAGAGAGGTATGGTTAAGGAGGGGAAAATGTAATTCTCCCTCTTTACAACAGCATTTTGTAAGGCCTCATTTGGAATATGCAGAATGCAATTTGGAATCCTCTGTACAAAAGGACATCTTTGAAAGAAAGGAGGTTCAGAGAAGGGCAAACTAAATTAATAAGGGGATTGGGGGAGCTTGAATATAAGAGAGAGAGACTGGAAAAGTTACAATTATGTACGCTGGTAGAAAAGGCGCGCTTGCGTGGGGATATGATTAGTGTGTATAAATACATTAACGGGCCCTACAATAAACTATCTGGGGCATTGTTCACCAATAGAACATGTCAAAGGACACGAGGACATCCCTTAAGACTTGAAGATAAAAGGTTTAGGCTTCAAGCTCGAAGGGTTTGTCACTGTGAGAACGGTAAAGCTATGGACTGTCTTCCAGTGGCCGTTTTATGGCAGGTCCATTTGGTCAGTTTAATAAAAGCTGGATGAGTTTCTACAAACACAGGGATGTTACCTCAAGTTACTGGGTGATACATAAAGTAGAGTTGGGGAAAGGGTTGTCACTGTGAGAACGGTAAAGCTATGGAACTGTCTTCAGTGGACGTTGTATAGCAGGTTCATTGGTCAGTTTAATAAAAAGCTGGATGAGTTTCTACAAACAAGGAATGTTACAAGTTACTGGATGATACATAAAGTAGAGTTGGGAAAGGGTTTGTCACTGTGAGAACGGTAAAGCTATGGAACTGTCTTCCAGTGGACGTTGTTATTGGCAGGTTCATTGGTCAGTTTAATAAAAGCTGGATGAGTTTCTACAAACAAGGAATGTTACAAGTTACTGGGATTGATACATAAAGTAGAGTTGGGAAAGGGTTTGTCACTGTGAGAACGGTAAAGCTATGGAACTGTCTTCCAGTGGACGTTGTTATGGCAGGTTCATTGGTCAGTTTAATAAAAAGCTGGATGAGTTTCTACAAACAAGAATGTTACAAGTTACTGGATTGATATAAAGTAGAGTTGGGAAAGGGTTGTCACTGTGAGAACGGTATAAAGCTATGGAACTGTCTTCCAGTGGACGTTGTTATGGCAGGTTCATTGGTCAGTTTAATAAAAAGTGGATGAGTTTCTACAAACAAGGAATTTACAAGTTACGGGATTGATACATAAGTAGAGTTGGGAAAGGGTTTGTCACTGTGAGAACGGTAAAGCTATGGAACTGTCTTCCAGTGGACGTTTTATGGAGGTTCATTGGTCAGTAATAAAAAGCTGGATGAGTTTCTACAAACAAGGATGTTACAAGTTACTGGGATTGATACATAAAGTAGAGTTGGGAAAGGGTTTGTCACTGTGAGAACGGTAAAGCTATGGAACTGTCTTCCAGTGGACGTTATTATGGCAGGTTCATTGGTCAGTTTAATAAAAAGCTGGATGAGTTTCTACAAACAAGAAATTTACAAGTTACTGGGATTGATACATAAAGTAGAGTTGGGAAAGGGTGTGTCACTGTGAGAACGGTAAGCTATTGGAACTGTCTTCCAGTGGACGTGTTAGGCAGGTTCATTGTCAGTTTAATAAAAAGCTGGATGAGTTTTCTACAACAAGGAATGTTACAGTTACTGGTATTGGATATAAAGTAGAGTTGGGAAAGGGTTTGTCACTGTGAGAACGGTAAAGCTATGGAAGGTTCCAGTGGACGTTGTTATGGCAGGTTCATTGGTCAGTTTAATAAAAAGCTGGATGAGTTCTACAAACAAGGAAGTTACAAGTTACTGGGATTGATAACATAAAGTAGAGTTGGGAAAGGGTTTGTCACTGTGAGAACGGTAAAGCTATGGAACTGTCTTCCAGTGGACGTTGTTATGGCAGGTTCATTGGTCAGTTTAATAAAAAGCTGGATGAGCTTTCTACAAACAAGGAATGTTACAAGTTAATGGGATTGATACATAAAAGTAGAGTTGGGAAAGGGTTTGTCACTGTGAGAACGGTAAAAAAGCTATGGAACTGTCTTCCAGTGGACGTGTTTATGGCAGGTTCATTGGTCAGTTTAATAAAAAGCTGGATGGTTCTACAAACAAGAATGTTACAAGTTACTGGTATTGTATATAAGTAGAGTTGGGAAAGGGTTTGTCACTGTGAGAACGGTATAAAGCTATGGAACTGTCTTCCAGTGGACGTTGTTATGGCAGGTTCATTGGTCAGTTAATTAAAAAAGCTGGATGAGTTTCTACAAACAAGGAATGTTACAAGTTAATGGGATTGATACATAAAGTAGAGTTGGGAAAGGGTTTGTCACTGTGAGAACGGTAAGCTATGGAACTGTCTTCCAGTGACGTTGTTATGGCAGGTTCATGGTCAGTTTAATAAAAAGCTGGATGAGTTTCTACAAACAAGGAATGTTACAAGTTACTGGGATTGATACATAAAGTAGAGTTGGGAAAGGGTTTGTCACTGTGAGAACGGTAAAGCTATGGAATGTCTTCCAGTGGACGTGTGTTATGGCAGGTCATTTGCAGTTTATAAAAAGCTGGATGAGTTTCTACAAACAAGGAATGTTACAAGTTACTGGGATTGATACATAAAGTAGAGTTGGGAAAGGGTTGGTCACTGTGAGAACGGTAAAGCTATGGAACTGTCTTCCAGTGGACGTTGTTATGGCAGGTTCATTGGTCAGTTTAATAAAAGCTGGATGAGTTTCTACAAACAAGGAATGTTACAAGTTACTGGTATTGATACATAAAGTAGGTTGGGAAAGGGTTTGTCACTGTGAGAACGGTAAAGTATGGAACTGTCTTCCAGTGGACGTGTTATGGCAGGTTCATGGTCAGTTTAATAAAAAGCTGGATGAGTTGTTTCTACAAAAAGGAATGTTACAGTTACTGGGGATTGATACATAAAGTAGAGTTGGGAAAGGGTTTGTCACTGTGAGAACGGTAAAGCTATTGGAACTGTCTTCCAGTGGACGTTGTTATGGCAGGTTCATTGGTCAGTTTAATAAAAAGCTGGATGAGTTTCTAACAAACAAGGAAGTTACAAGTTACTGGGATTGATACATAAAGTAGAGTTGGGAAAGGGTTTGTCACTGTGAGAACGGGAAAGCTATGGAACTGTCTTCCAGTGGACGTTGTTATGGCGGTTCATTGGTCAGTTTATAAAAAGCTGGATGAGTTTCTACAAAACAAGGAATGTTACAAGTTACTGGATTGATACATAAGTAGAGTTGGGAAAGGTTTGTCACTGTGAGAACGGTAAAGCTATGGAACTGTCTTCCAGTGGACGTTGTTTAGGCATGTCATTGGTCAGTTTAAAAAAGCTGGATGAGTTTTTTACAAACAAGGAATGTTACAAGTTACTGGTATTGATACATAAAGTAGAGTTGGGAAAGGGTTTGTCACTGTGAGAACGGTAAAGCTATGGAACTGTCTTCCAGTGGACGTTGTTATGGCAGGTTTCATTGGTCAGTTAATAAAAAGCTGGATGAGTTTCTACAAACAAGGAATGTTACAAGTTACTGGTATTGATAAATAAAGTAGAGTTGGGAAAGGGTTGTCACTGTGAGAACGGTAAAGCTATGGAACTGTCTTCCAGTGGACGTTGTTATGGCAGGTTCATTGGTCAGTTTAATAAAAAGTGGATGAGTTTCTACAAACAAGGAATGTACAAGTTACTGGATTGATACATAAAGTAGAGTTGGGAAAGGGTTTGTCACTGTGAGAACGGTTTAAAGCTATGGAACTGTCTTCCATGGGTGTTGTTATGGCAGGTTCATGGTCAGTTTAATAAAAAGCTGGATGAGTTTCTACAAACAAGGAATGTTACAAGTTACTGGATTGATATACATAAAGTAAGTAGAGTTGGGAAAGGGTTTGTCACTGTGAGAACGGTAAAGCTATGGAACTGTCTTCCAGTGGACGTTGTTATGGCAGGTTCATTGGTCAGGTTAATAAAAAGCTGGATGAGTTTCTACAAAACAAGGAATGTTACAAGTTACTGGTATGATAAATAAAGTAGAGTGGGAAAGGGTTTGTCACTGTGAGAACGGTAAAGTATGGAACTGTCTTCCAGTGGACGTTGTATTGGCAGGTTCATTGGTCAGTTTAATAAAAAGCTGGATGAGTTTCTACAAACAGGAATGTTACAAGTTACTGGGATGTATTGATAAATAAAGTAGAGTTGGGAAAGGGTTGTCACTGTGAGAACGGTAAAGCTATGGAACTGTCTTCCAGTGGACGTTGTTATGGCAGGTTCATTGGTCAGTTTAATAAAAAGCTGGATGAGTTTCTACAAACAGGATGTTACAAGTTACTGGATTGATACATAAAGTAGAGTTGGGAAAGGGTTTGTCATGTGAGAACGGTTAAAGTATGGAACTGTCTTCCAGTGGACGTTGTTATGGCAGGTTCATTGGTCAGTTTAATAAAAAGCTGGATGAGTTTCTACAAACAAGGAATGTACAAGTTACTGGATTGATACATAAAGTAGAGTTGGGAAAGGGTTTGTCACTGTGAGAACGGTAAAGCTATGGAACTGTCTCCAGTGGACGTTGTTATGGCAGGTCATTGGTCAGTTTAATAAAAAAGTGGATGAGTTTCTACAAACAAGGAATGTACAAGTTACTGGGATTGATACATAAAGTAGAGTTGGGAAAGGGTTTGTCACTGTGAGAACGGTAAAGCTATGGAACTGTCCCAGTGGACGTTGTTATGGCAGGTTCATTGGTCAGTTTATAAAAAGCTGGATGAGTTTCTACAAACAAGGAATGTTACAAGTTACTGGGATTGATACATAAAATAGAGTTGGGAAAGGGTTGTCACTGTGAGAAACGGTAAAGCTATGGAAACTGTCTTCCAGTGGACGTTGTTATGGCAGGTTCATTGGTCAGTTAATAAAAAGCTGATGAGTTTCTTACAACAAGGAATTAGGAATTTACAGTTACGGATGATACATAAAGTAGAGTTGGGGGGAAGGGTTTGTCACTGTGAGAACGGTAAAGCTATGGAACTGTCTTCCAGTGGACGTTGTTATGGCAGGTTCAATTGGTCAGTTTAATAAAGCTGGATGAGTTTCTACAAACAAAGGAATGTTACAAGTTATGGGATTGATACATAAAGTAGAGTTGGGAAAGGGTTTGTCACTGTGAGAACGGTAAAGCTATGGAACTGTCTTCCATGGACGTTGTTATGGCAGGTTCATTGGTCAGTTAATAAAAAGCTGGATGAGTTTCTAAAACAAGGAATGTTACAAGTTACTGGGATTGATAAATAAAGTAGGGTTGGGAAAGGGTTGTCACATGTGAGAACGGTAAAGCTATGGAACTGTCTTCCAGTGGACGTTGTTATGGAGGTTCATTGGTCAGTTTAATAAAAAGCTGGATGAGTTTCTACAAACAAGGAATGTTACAAGTTTACGGG
>JAACNH010000413.1:95650-224439 GCA_019447015.1 Hymenochirus boettgeri
TTATATAGACTGTACATAGACTCTGTTATATAGAATGTTACCATTAGGACTGTTATATAGACTGTTACATAGATGTTATATAGACTGTTATATAGGACTGTTATAGACTCGTTATATAGATTGTTCTATACGAGACTGTTATATAGACTGTTATATAGATTGTTATATTAGAATTGTTATATAGACTGCTACTATAGATCTGTTATATAGACTGTTACTATAGACTGTTATCATAGACTGTTATATAAGGACTGTTATATAGATTGTTATATAGACTGTTATATAGACTGTTTATAGATGTTATATAGGTAACTGTTATATAGACTGTGATATATAGACTGTTATATAAGACTGTTACTATAGACTCTTATATAGACTGAGTATTATAGACTGTATATAGACTGTTATATAGACTGTATTATAGACTGTTATATAGATTGTTATATAGACTGTTATATAGATCTGTATATAGACTGTATATAGACTGTTAATAGACTGCTTATATAGACTGATATATAGACTGTTTTATAGATTGTGTATATAGACTGTTATATAGACTGTTATATAGACTGGTTATATAGACTGTTATATAGACTGTTTATATAGGACTGTTATATAGACTGTTATATAGATTGTTATATAGACTGGTTATATAGACTGTTATATAGACTGTTATATAGACTGTTATATAGACTGTTATATAGACTGTTATATAGACTGTTATATAGACTGTTATATAGATTGTATATAGATACTGTTATATAGACTTGTGTATATAGACGTTATATAGACGTGATATAGACTGTTATAGACTGTTATATAGACTGTTATAAGACTGGATATAGACTGTATATAGACGTATTATAGACTGGTATATAGATTGTTATATAGACTGTTAAATAGACTGTTATATAGACTGGTATATAGACTGTTATATAGACTGTTATATAGATTGTTATATAGACTGTTATATAGACTGTTACATAGACTGGTACATAGACTGTTATATAGACTGTTACATAGATTGTTATATAGACTGTTACATAGACTGTTATATAGACTGTTATATGTGCTGTTACATAGACTGTTTCATAGACTGTTACATAGAATGTTACATAGACTGTATATAGACTGTTATATAGATTGTTATATAGATTGTTATATAGATTGTTATATAGACTGTTACATAGATTGTTATATACCTGTTACATAGACTGTATATAGACTGTTACATAGATTGTTATATAGACTGTTACATAGACTGTTATATAGACTGTTACATAGACTGTTACATAGATTGTTATATAGACTGTTACATAGACTGTTACATAGACTGTTATATAGACTGTTACATAGACTGTTATATAGACTGTTATATAGTTTGATATATAGACTGTTATATAAACTGTTACATAGACTGTTTATATAAACTGTTACATAGACTGTTACATAGACTGTTTATATAGACTGTTATATAGATTGTTATATAGATTGTTATATAGACTGTTACATAGACTGTTATATAGACTGTTACATAGACTGTTATATAGACTGTTATATAGTTTGATATATAGACTGTTATATAAACTGTTACATAGACTGTTATATAAACTGTTACATAGACTGTTATATAGACTGTTATATAGTCTACTGTACTATATTAAAGGGCACAAGAGAAGAATTACTAATTAATTTAGTTATAAGTATATAATCTGTCTACATAGCCAAACACCTTTATTCCTCTAATTAATTTGGTTATAATTTATACAACCTGTCTGCAGAGTCAAGCCCTCTATTTTCATTGTTTATTAAGTTATTTTTTTAATCTGTCTACATAGTCAAGATCCTCCATTCCCCTTATTAATATAGTTATAATGTATCTAATCTGTCTACATAGTCAATATCCTCCATTCCCCTTATTAATATAGCTATAATATATCGAATCTGTCTACATAGTCATCTCCTCCATTCCCCTTATTAATATAGTTATAATGTATCTAATCGGTCTACATAGTCAATATCCTCCATTCCCCTTATTAATATAGTTATAATGTATCTAATCGGTCTACATAGTTAATATCCTCCATTCCCCTTATTAATATAGTTATAATGTATCTAATCTGTCTACATAGTCAATCTCCTCCATTCCCCTTATTAATATAGTTATAATGTTTCTAATCTGTCTACATAGTCAATCTCCTCCATTCCCCTTATTAATATAGTTATAATGTATCTAATCTGTCTACATAGTCAATATCCTCCTTCCCCTTATTAATATAGTTATAATGTATCAATCTGTCTACATAGTCAATCCTCCATTCCCTTATTAATTAGTTATAATGTATCTAATCTGTCTACATAGTCATATCCTCCATCCCCCTTATTAATATATTAATGTATCTAATCTTCTACATAGTCAATATCCTCCATTACCCTTATTAATATAGTTATAATGTATCTAATCTGTCTACACAGTCAATATCCTCCATTCCCCTTATTAATATAGTTATAATGTATCTAATCTGTCTACACAGTCAATATCATCCATTCCCCTTATTAATATAGTTATAATGTATCTAATCTGTCTACATAGTCAATATCCTCCATTCCCCATATTGATATAGTTATAATGTATCTAATCTGTCTACATAGTCAATCCCCTCCATTCCCCTCTATTATATAGTTATAATGTATCTAATCTGTCTACATAGTCAATATCCTCATTCCCTTATTATATAGTTATAATGTATCTAATCTGTCTACATAGTCAATATCCTCCATTCCCCTTATTAATATAGTTTAATGTATCTAATCTGTCTACCTAGTCAATATCTCCATTACCCTATTAATAGTTAAATGTATTAATCGTGTACACAGTCATATCCTCCATTCCCCTTATATATAGTTATAATGTATCTAATCTGTCTACACAGTCAATATCTCCATTCCCCTTATTAATATAGTTATAATGTATCTAATCTGTCTACATAGTCAATATCCTCCATTCCCCATATTAATATAGTTATAATGTATCTAATCTGTCTACATAGTCAATCCCCTCCATTACCCTTATTAATATAGTTATAATGTATCTAATCTGTCTACATAGTCAATATCCTACATTCCCCTTATTAATATAGTTATAATGTATCTAATCTGTCTACATGTCATTATCCTCCTTCCCCTTATATATAGTTATAATGTATCTAATCTGTCTACACAGTCAATCTCCTCCATTCCCCTTATTAATATAGTTATAATGTATCTAATCTGTCTACACAGTCAATATCCTCCATTCCCCTTATGAATATAGTTATAATGTATCTAATCTGTCTACATAGTCATCATCCTCCATTCCCCTTATTAATATAGTTATAATGTATCTAATCTGTCTACACAGTCAATCTCCTCCATTCCCCTTATTTATATAGTTATAATGTATCTAATCTGTCTACATAGGCAATATCCTCCATTCCCCTTATTAATATAGTTATAATTTATCTAATCTGTCTACACAGTCAATCTCCTCCATTCCCCTTATTAATATAGTTATAATGTATCTAATCTGTCTACACAGTCAATCCCCTCCATTCCCCTTATTAATATAGTTATAATGTAACTAATCTGTCTACATAGTCAATATCCTCCATTCCCCTTATTAATATAGTTATAATGTATCTAATCTGTCTACACAGTCAATACCCTCCATTCCCCTTATTAATATAGTTAGAATGTATCTAATCTGTCTACACAGTCAATCTCCTCCATTCCCCTTATTAATATAGTTATAATGTATCTAATCTGTTCTACATAGTCAATCTCCTCCATTCCCCTTATTAATATAGTTATAATGTATCTAATCTGTCTACATAGTCAATCTCTTCCATTCCCCTTATTAATATAGTTATAATGTATCTAATCGGTCTACATAATCAATATCCTCCATTCCCCTTATTATATCGCTATATATACGAATCTGTTACATAGTCAATCTCCTCCATTCCCTTATTATATAGTTATAATGTATAATACTGTCTACATAGTCAATATCCTCCATTCCCCTTATTAATATAGTTATAATGTATCTAATCTGTCTACATAGTCAATATCCTCCATCCCCCTTATTAATATAGTTATAATGTATCTAATCTGTCTACATAGTCAATTCCTCCATTCCCCTTATTAATATAGTTATAATGTATCTAATCTGTCTACATATCAATATCCTCCATTCCCCTATTAATATGCTATAATTATATCGAATCTGTCTACATAGTCAATCTCCTCCATTCCCCTTAAATATAGTTATAATGTATCAATCGGTTCTACATAGTCAATATCCTCCATTCCCCTTATTAATATAGTTAAATGTATCTATCTGTCTACATAGTCAATCTCCTCCATTCCCCTTATAATATAGTTTAATGTATCTAATCTGCTCTACATAGTCAATCTCCTCCATTCCCTTATTAATATAGTTTAATGTATAATCTGTCTACATAGTCAATCTCCTCCATTCCCCTTATTATATAGTTATAATATATCTAATCTGTCTACATAGTCAATATCCTCCATTCCCCTTAATTATTTAGTTGCCCTTTTTGAACCCTATCTAGATCCATAATGACCTTTTTGTTCACAGGATTCTGCATAGTCCAAATTATGTTCTTCCTGGTAGCAGCATTCATTCATGCCATACAAGATAATGTCAAGGCCAATCATTGGCCGTTATTCCCTGAACCACCTACTCTGTGCAAGTGCAGTATATAAAATGGTTCATAGAGATAAATAATACATATCTATATATTTGCACAAAATAAACAGCTTAGTCCTGCATCTGTCAGCTTTCTAATATTGTGGGGGATGTGCCCTTTAAAACCTTTACCCCTCTGCAGACCAAGTATCTTTTTACTACAACACCCACATTCCCTTACAACGAATTAAAATTCTAGAAATACAAAAGCAATTTGAACTACATATCCCAACAGTCACTGAGAGTACAACAGTAAAACGTATGACAGTGTTTGTAACTTTTAGTAATATCAGTTTTAGAAAAGCTGAAAAGGGGGTTTATTTTGGGACTGCAAATCCAACATGACTGAGTGCTTCTGAATCATCTTCCGATGAAACTACATTTCCCAGAACCCACGCAGTAAATACTGCCACTAAAAATTTCCTAAACTATTCAGCATGCAGAAGGTTACATGGTGTGGAAGTTTTAGATGAAGGGAATGATCTAGCCCCACCGGTGGGCAGTGCAAGGTCCTACAAGCTCATCAACCAGTCCATTTGGTTGTTTGTGCTTCACTAGAGTCAACACTGAAATGAATGAGAAGTTAACCTGAATGGAACTGGACACCCCTCTGTGTTCATTTTAACATTTTTAAATGGAGCCTTCCTGAAAGAATCACCAGACTGGAGTCCAATAGGGACATTGAATTCACCAAAATCATTTTCTTCTCCTCTCCCACTTTCTATTCCTGTTTTTACTTTCTAACCTTTACTCCCTTATAAATCCATTTCCATGTGTTTCTCTGATCTGATCCACCAGGAGATTTCCTGATTAGCAAATTTAACCCTAAACCGCCATGAGGTAGGTCTCAGTGGGTTCCGGAATCCTATTTGTTTCTCGGAATTCATTTCTTAGTTACTACTCCACCCAAAATGTTTTGCTTTGTGAAGACCTGGTTTGTGTGAATAGACCAGGTAGATCAGAAAAAAAACAGGAAGACCATGTAGATCAGGATGGACCAGGTAGATCAGGAAAAGACCATGTAGATCAGGAAGACCAGGTAGATTAGGAAAAGACCAGTAGATTAGGAAGACCAGGTAGATAGGAAGACCATGTAGATCAGGAAGACCAGTAGATTAGGAGACCATGTAGATCAGGAAGACCAGGTAGATTGGAAGACCATGTAGATTAGGAAGACCAGGTAGATTAGAGAAGACATGTAGAGTAGGAAGACCAGGTAGATCAGGATGACCATGTAGATCAGGATGACCAGGTAGATCAGAAAAGACCATGAAGACCAGGTAGATCAGGAAGGCCAGGTAGATCAGGAAGACCAGGTAGATTAGAAAGACCAGGTAGATTAGGATGACCAGGTAGATTAGGAAGACCAGGTAGATGAAGACCAGGTAGATTAGGATGACCAGGTAGATTAGGAACAGGTAGAGGATGACCAGGTAGATTAGGAAGACCATGAAGACCAGGTAGATTAGGAAGACCATTAAGACAGGTAGATCAGGATGACCAGGTAGATCAGGGAGACCAGGTAGATCAGAAGACCAGGTAGATCAGGATGACCAGGTAGATTAGGAAGACCAGGTAGATTAGGTAGATCAGGAGGACCAGGTAGATAGAAGACCAGGAAGACCATGTAGATCAGGATGACCAGGTAAATCAGGGAGACATGGAACACCATGAAGACCAAGCAGATCAGGAAGACCATGTAGACCATGAAGACCAGGTAGATTATGAGACCATGTAGATCAGGAAGACCAGGTAAATCAGGAAGACATGGAAGACCATGAAGACCAGGTAGATTAGGAAGACCAGGTAGATAGGAAGACGTAGATTAGGAAGACCAGGAAGACCATGTAGATCAGGAAGTCCAGGTAGACCTGAAAGACCAGGAAGACCAGTCAGGCAGTCAGTTAGAAAGTTTGTAGGTCTTAGTGTATATTGAGGAAAACAACACATGTTCTTCTCTGACTCCATATTTTAAATGTTAACAAGTTCTTGGTTTCTTTCTGCAGATGACTTCATCAGTAAAGGTCTATTACAGCCAGGTAGGAAGACCAGGTAGATTAGGATACCAGGTAGATTAGGATGACCAGGTAGATTAGGAGACCAGGTAGATAGGAAGACCATGAAGACCAGGTAGATAGGAAGACCATTAAGACCAGGTAGATCAGGATGACCGGTAGATCAGGGAGACAGGTAGATCAGGAAGACCAGGTAGATCAGGAGACAGGTAGATTGGAGACAGGTAGATTAGGTAGATCAGGAGGACCAGGTAGATTAGGAAGACCAGGAAGACCATGTAGATCAGGATGACCGGTAATCGGGAGACATGGAACACCATGAAGACCAAGCAGATCAGGAAGACCATGTAGACCATGAAGACCAGGTAGATTATGAAGACCATGTAGATCAGGAAGACCAGGTAAATCAGGAAGACATGGAAGACCATGAAGACCAGGTAGATTAGGAAGACCAGGGTATAGATAGGAAGACCAGGTAGATAGGAAGACCAGGAAAACCATGTAGATCAGGAAGTCCAGGTAGACCTGAAAGACCAGGAAAGACCAGTCAGCGTCAGTTAGAAAGTTTGTAGGTCTTAGTGTATATTGAGGAAAACACACATGTTCTTCTCTGACTCCCCATATTTTAAATGTTAACAAGTTCTTGGTTTCTTTCTGCAGATGACTTCATCAGTAAAGGTCTATTACAGCCAAACCACTCAGACTGACAGCGGCCCTCGATAGGTACCAACCTGAGGAAGAGGAGGGTTATGACCAAGGATGGTCGGAGCAATGTTCGCATGGACCATATCACAGACAAAGGCTTTCTCTACCTCAAGGACTTGGGACGACCTTCTTGACATGCAATGGCGGTACAAGCTTCTCTTATTCTCTGCAACATTTGCAGGAACATGGTTTATTTTTGGTGTGATTTGGTATTTGGTGGCTCTGGTGCATGGGGATCTCCTAGAATTCAATGCTCCAGCCAACCATACTCCATGTGTCATGCAAGTACACACCATTAACCGGTGCTTTCCTTTTCTCACTGGAGTCCCAGACGACCATAGGCTATGGATTTCGCTACATTAGTGAGGAATGCCCTTTGCCATTGTCCCTTCATTACTCAGCTGGTCCTTACCACCATTATGGAAATCTTCATCACAGGACTTTTCTGGCCAAATAGCCCGTCCCAAAAGAGGGCGGAAACAATAAGTTTAGTCAAAATGCAGTTGTGTCCCAACATGAGGGGAAGCTGTGTCTGATGATCCGTGTGGCCAACATGAGAAAAGTCTCTTATTGGCTGCCAGGTGACAGGGAAGCTCCTCCAGACCCACGTTACTAAAGAAGGTGAGAACATCCATCTAATCAGATTAATGTGGACTTCCAGGTGGACACTTCTTCTGACAGCCCATTTTTGATCCTTCACTCACTTTTACCATGTCATTGAGACTCCGCCCTCTGAGAAATGTGGCCATTCGTTGTCGGGGGAAGGGGACTTTGAGCTAGTGGTCATACTCAGTGGGACGTGGAATCAACCAGTGCTACTTGCCAAGTGAGGACCTCCTATCTCCCCGAGGAGATACTGTGGGGTTATGAGTTCAGCCCAGTGATTTCCGTCTCTTCCAGGGAAAATATATTGCTGACTTCAGCCTGTTTGACAAGGTCCACAAAGTGTCCCCTCCGTGCTGCTTCCGTGAGCTGTGCGATATGGGGACCCTGAAAAGATTAAGCTAGAAGAATCTTTCAGAGAGAAACCTGAGAAGGATGGAAGCCCCCTCAGTGTCAGGATCAGCAATGTATGATGTGCTTTCCTCTACCATGGCACCTAGATTTGTGTCCAATACACTGTATCCTTAGGTCATGAAAAATTTAGGAAACCTTTAGGAAACCCACCAATTGAATGTTTATAACGCAAGGAACGCTCTTTATTACGCAGGGCGTTTCTACCTAGAGAGGTGCTGAATGTAGTTACAGATGAACTGGTTGAAATGATGTTTTGATCCTATGAGATAGCACCACTACAGTACACCTTACGTTAGTGACAATAAGAATGTACGAGTCCCCAATCATCCTTCCACCTTAACCCATCCCAGGTTTGGACTAATCACAGGACTATTTCCATGAACTCATCATCGACGACCAATCGTGGATCAATGCCTGTCCATCTGGAATTGAATTCTCAGTGTAAATCAGAGTCAACAGAGAACAGATTAGGGCCCAAGGGATCATTGTCATTTTTTGGGGGGCTACTTCACTAACTAGTCTGTTCATAGATAAACAGGAAACTCAATGGTTTTACTTGAGCACAAAGTAAACATAGATAACGGATGTAACTGGGAACCCTAAAGTTTTTAGAAGGACAGGATGTTCCAAGCTCTCCCCATATCAGAGACCAGAGCACATGTTCTTCTCCACCTTTCTTAACTGCCTTCTCCTGAAAGAACTAATATCATTGGAACTGTAGTACTGTGAAATGGGAGAGGGTACAGGGTCAGACAAGCTGCTAAACAAGCCCATGTCTTATCGTAGTTAGACCCCTTAATAGGAGTCACATTGGGAAGTATCAGGAGAAGGTAGAGGGCATTTCATTCTACTGTTTAGTACTAAGCACTGGATTGTATTTAGCTGAACTACTGAACACTGAGAATCAGTTTGTAACTCTAGAGATTTCTATGTTTTGTACTAACTTTGCACCTTAAATAACCATAATAATAAAATGATAAGATATATGGAGCTGTTTGTGGATGTGAGTGTACAAAAGTCAATGGTTAACATTTCCTGGACCTGGATACAGGTCTAATGATAACTACCAAAACCAAGGATATCTACCAAAACAGAGACATCAACACCCCAAATCAATAGGAAAGGATCTCACCGGGATTTACTGTAATCCTGATATCTAAATTCTAATCACTATGAAAGGATCTCCCATCTTTAAGACATATTCCTTATAATCCATTTACTGGCAGTTCTGTAAGGTGATGCATTTGGGGTTAAAAATCCCTGTGCCATCACACCATAAATAACTCTGTGTTAAGTTCATCTGTAATGGAAAAAGATTGGGGGTTCTGGTAGATAACAGACTTAGCTGTAGCAAACAATGCCAGGTAGCAACGGCTAGAGCTAGCAAGATATTGTCTTGTATAAAAAGGGGAATAGATTCAAGGGAGAAAAATATTATTCTCCCTCTTTACAAGGCACTGGTAAGGCTCATTTGAATACGCAGTGCAGTTTTGGAATCCCATATACAAAAGGGACATCTTGGAAATGGAAGCAGTTCAGAGAAGGGCACTAAATTAATAAAGGGAATGGAGGGGGTGAAATTAATAAAGGGAATGCAGGTAGATTAAACAAGTTAGGTCTGTTTACATTGGAGAAGTGACGTTTGCGTGGGGATATGATCACTTTATATAAATATATTAATGGGCCATACAATGAACTCTCTGGTGCATTGTTCACTAATAGGTCATATCAGAGGACACGTGGACATCCTTTAAGGTTGGAAGAAAAAGAGTTTCATCTTCAGGTTAGGAAAGGTTTCTTTACAGTGAGAACGGTGACACTGTGGAACTGTCTTCCAGCAGATGTGGTAATGGAAATTATAGCAGATATGTAGATAATAATAGACATAGGACTATGTGGTGGATACGGGGGGCCGTATTCACAAAGATCAGTATAAAAGTCCGCTAGAACGTGTCGTTTTTCAGATGATGATATCGATTTTCAGCCAAGGTGTAATAGCCACTGTGTCCAAAAATGGATATTGAAATACCATCTAGTACCAATTTGTGGGCCAGTGGCTATTTACACCGTGGCCGAAAAGCGTTATCGGGAGAAAACCACAGTTCTAGCAGACTTTCCCAATAACAAATCCTTATAAAAAGCCCGGAGTCTCCAATCTCAAACCTAGAGACGAATGCGGAACAGGAAATGGACACTGCCCGTCTCAGCACCAGTTATCTCCGGGCAGCGCCATTTTAAATGGTCCGTCATGCTAAAGGATAGGGCTTAGACCATCTGGGAGGTGGTTTGGCTGGGTAACGTGGGGCTCATGGAAGGCCCTTCCCATATCCTAGTTTTTTTTCATACCATTTTATATTGGGAACAATTCTCTATATTCCCCTTTACTGTCCCTCTGGGCACTACCCTAGAAGGCCCGAATGACCCAGTATTCCACAGTCACGGTTAGAGGAATAATTGTGGTTCCTTTTGTAACTCACAATGTCATTTATTGTTATGTCCGGTATGGTGTGGGAGAGAGAATAAATAAACAGAATGAATGGGTCTGGGAGAGAAGTTGATCCACGGTTCCCTATAGTTTTACAATGAACCTTCCAACCCCCATTTAAATCCATCTGTTCGGAGAGACAAATTATTTTGACCTGAAATGAGGAGCTTCATGCAGGACACCAGGCATTGGCCACATTCCCAGGTTGCAGAATCGATTCCCACCATTCATTGTCTATTTACTATCTCAGGATGGGCAGTTTGCCCACAAGCCCATGACTTAGAGGGAACTGGTGATTGAGACCTACGGGTGACCAACATTGATTCCAGATCAAGATGGGGAATGACCGGGCCAGTAACGGTCACAGACTCTGCAGTCAGACATCAGCCAAGGGCTCTCCACACCCTGCCCAGCTCTGTACGGCCATTCCTGCTCTCGTTGTCTCAGTACAGAGATGGCAGGGTGTGGAGAGCCCTTGGTTGAGGTCTGTAGCAGTTTTGTGGGGGCACCACTGATGACTAGTTACACCAGTGCAGTGTTAGTTTAGGCAGCACCATAAACTCAGAATGCAGATTTCCAGTAGCTTCGCTGAACTTAGTGGTCTCTCTTAATGTCAATGTTTTTTAACTTGGTTCTATTGTGGTTCATTCCTATTGGAAGGACTAGGGTGTAAATCTAGGGTGTAAATTACTGGTGTCCTAGGGAATCTCTTTCTCCTGCAGCCAAATCCATCAACGTTCTCCAGCTGGTGTCACTTCTCTGATAAATTTGTCCAGCCCTTACTGGTTTCTCTATTAAAATATTATAGAATCCCCCAACAGTGACCACTTGAAGGTCCATAAATTACCCAAATTGGGACACAGGTGGCACATGAACCCAATTCCAACCCCAACGAGGCCTGAAGACTTGGGACAGAGCAAAACAAGACAACCGAGAGATTCTGAAATCCAGATCCAGTCTTAACGCTGAAGTTTTAATAACCTTGAACATACGTTAAAGTCTTGAACACGACACATTACATGAACCTAATATAAAATGCACAACCAGGACAGTAGGCAAAGCACACACAAACTCAACAAAGAACTTACAGCAGGTCCCCAACACATCACAAGAGAGCAAACCAGAAGTCAACACATCTATAGTCAACTCAAACAGAAGCTCGCCCCAAACTATCTTGGAGCCACCGATAATGTTGCAGTCCAATCCCACACTAAGTAGGTTGCAGACACCATACACTCCGGAAGACTACTACTGATAACGGGAAGGTTTGTGGAAACCCCAACCCACACACAGAAGAGAACAAGGTTCTATGTTCCCTATCATATTCCTAAACACACAATAACCTACGTGACTGATCTTTACATTAACACTGTCAATTGTCTCACTGAAATCCGACTATCCCCAAAGTACCAGATGACCTCAAACCCCCCAAGACTGATATAAGGGTAAGTGAGAGAATTACATAGAACTGTTTAACCTGAATTCAAACATAAAACAAACTACACGTCATCTGTGGGAATGCAAACCAGGGCAACCTCTTAATGTACCTACAATGCAAAAATGCCTTCCAACAAAGGGGTCATCAGATACTCAACCAATGTTACACCAACCAGCAAATCTCAGTCCATGAAGAGCTTAGGGTGCATGGTGCCCCATGAAAAAATTTGGGTTCTGTATCTAAGGCATCTGTAAAATATGGTATCCGGCAAGTTGGAGTAAAATAAAGCCCTTCCATCATACCTTTAATATGGACCGTGGATTAAATGTATAATAAAACCTGTGACAAGTTTTGTTGCTCTAAATGTTTATCAATACAACTTCCTGAACACTTCCTGCTTTCACCAGCTTGTACTCATGTGACCATGCCTGCAGTAATAGGCTCCTCTGTCAACTGTATTTCTTTGTCAGTGCAGGGGAGGAGCAATGGATGTCACTCACACAACTAGAAGCAGGAAGTTTGGACATTCGCTGCAATATCATTTCTCAAGGCGGCAGACATGTGATTCAGGGCTCATTTATAAAATAAAGTCTGCAGGCTTTTAACATTAACTTGTTTAGAGGCCATAGTTGCCCTTAATAGAGAATCCCCTAAAATACTGAATAGAATATCAAACTACCCCACCACATTGTCCCAATCACTAGAAAAAGAATCTGAAGGTTCCCAACCGTGATCTCTAACTATACAGGATACACACACCTGGAAAGCAGGGATATGCTTTTGCAGCTAACAGGCTAAAAGGGGAAATGTACTGTTCTTAGTTTATTAACAGGTTGCAGCCACAAATGTCATCCAGGGCTTCTTCTAAAAGAAAGATTGCAGGCTTTATTTAACCATAACCACAGTTGCCCATTAATAAAAATACATTTAGTTTATGTTAATCCATCAAAGGCTCTTTCCCCATTTTGTCCCCTTCCTCTGGATCATCTGGTACATAGAACAGAATTTGAACTTGATGGTTGTATTTATTCAGCCTTAAAGGAGAACTATAGTGCGTAAACCTTCTGGGGCAGGTAGGTAGGATTGGTACTTTCTGAATTGGATAATCGTAAGGAGACCATTAGCTGCGCTACCAGAAAATGTTTGATCACACCACGGTTTCTTTATTGTGTAGTAAACATGGCTTGTACTATTCAGACGCGTCCTTACTAAAGGTATGATACCTCCCATATCATTTCATATGGAGCAGCAGCACCAAGAAAACTGCTTCTGCCAGTCTTCCAGAGTGCTTCAGCACTATCTTTAATACAGGAAGGTCCAGGGCACTAACCTGGCAAATGAAAACAATGTGCTGTAGCTACACATTTTATGTGTAGAATAAAGACAGATACAAAATATGAATTCTGGGTAAGGATTGGGATATGAAAGGGACATTTGCGCTGGACAAAAAAGGCAGCCAATTAAAACAGAGCAGAGGTGGATTCAGAATATAATAAACACTAGAGAATCCATTGAAGAGAGTCACAATTGGAAACATTTGGGACAAGCCCATGTTCTATTAATAAGCAGCGACCAATCAGATTTCTATACTGCAGACGACCAGCAAAAAGCCAACATCGATTGGATGCAGCCAATTTATAGCACATTTACTGTTATTGGGCGATTGTTCATTTAATATCCCTCACACACCCCACTTGAACTTACCTTTAAGTCGTTATAACCCAACGCACCAATATAGGATTATTCATGTCATGTGAATGAACGGGAAAGAAAGGAGGAGCTATGGCCCCCAAGACAGGCAATGGAAGGGGGCAGTAAGGGACATAGGGAGTACATTATTCCAGTAATCCACAATACAAACTCCCCCCTATGAGGATAAAGATTTAAAAATGACCATTTGGTTCTATTCCAGACACCGTTTATGGGGAAAATGTTTATTTTTAAAGAAATAATTTACATTTCATAGAAAACACACAGATTAAAAGTGATTTTAACACACCCAGCAGGTTACACAGATCCCCATGGAGAGACTTAATAGGGCGTCAAGTATCTACACAGAGAGAGACTTAACAGGAGATATGAATCTGTACACAGAGAGAGACATACCCTATAGAGAGTGAGAATCTGTACACAGAGAGAGACATTCCTATAGAGAGACTGTTACTGTAATAGGGAGATGAGAATCTGTACACAGAGAGAGACATTCCTATAGAGAGACTGTTACTGTAATGAGATGAGAATCTGTACCAAGAGAGAGACATTCCTATAGAGAGACTGTTACTGTAATGGAGATGAGAATCTGTACACAGAGAGAGACATTCCTATAGAGAGATGAGAATCTGTACACAGAGAGAGACATTCCTATAGAGAGACTGTTACCGTAACAGGGAGATGAGAATCTGTACACAGAGAGAGACATTCCTATAGAGAGACTGTTACTGTAATAGGGAGATGAGAATCTGTACACAGAGAGAGACATTCCTATAGAGAGACTGTTACTGTAATAGGGAGATGAGAATCTGTACACAGAGAGAGACATTCCTATAGAGAGACTGTTACTGTAATAGGGAGATAACAATCTGTACACAGAGAGAGACATTCCTATAGAGAGACTGTTACTGTAATAGGGAGATGAGAATCTGTACACAGAGAGAGACATTCCTATAGAGAGACTGTTACTGTATAGGGAGATGAGAATCTGACAAGAGAGAGACATTCCTATAGAGAGACTGTTACCGTAATAGGGAGATGAGATCTGTACACAGAGAGAGAGACATTCCTATAGAGAGACTGTTACTGTAATAGGGAGATGAGAATCTGTACACAGAGAGAGATTAACAGGAGATGAGAATCTGTACACAGAGAGAGACATCCCTATAGAGAGACTGTTACTGTAATAGGGAGATGAGAATCTGTACACAGAGAGAGACATTCCTATAGAGAGACTGTTACTGTAATAGGGAGATGAGAATCTGTACACAGAGAGAGACTTAACAGGGAGATGAGAATCTGTACACAGAGAGAGAGACATCCCTAAGAGAGAATGTTACTGTAATAGGGAGATGACAATCTGTACACAGAGAGAGACTTAACAGGGAGATGAGAATCGTACCAGCAGAGAGAGGACATCCCTATAGAGAGACTGTTACTGTAATAGGGAGATGACAATCTGTACACAGAGAGAGACATCCGTATAGAGAGACTGTTACCGTAATAGGGAGATGAGAATCTGTACACAGACTCATGCCCGTAGAGACTGTTAAAAAACAGAGACATTCCTATGGAGAGACTGTGCAAAGATATTATAATCCACCTATTAACATAGAGACATCTCTATAGAGATTTAATAGGGCATGAGAATATCTATACACATAAGACATCCCGCTAGAGAGAGACTAAAGCAGCTCTCAGTGAATGCACAAAATAAAGTAGAATTCAGTAAGCACCGACGCCCTCTACTGTCAGTCATTCCAAACAAAAACACCTTCGTACAGTCAAACTTAAAGGTGCATACACGTGGGATATTGGATTAATCTAATATTAAAATTATGGGGGAAAAGATCAGCTCTGCTCTAAGTTTGGCATAAAGTGATGTCTGTGCAAACAACCAGACATTAACCATTTACAGGCGGTGGCAGCCAGATAACATCTGATTGGTAGAGGCAGATAAAGTTCACTTGCCCCAATGCGTCCGGTCACAGATGTTTTGGAAAACTGTGACGGTTACCTGGGTAAATACGATAGGTTAACCCATGAAATACATATTTATAATTAAACATTCCTATTACATTAAAACCAGGTTTAATCAACCCATGATAAAAGCCCATTCATGCATTTAAAGGGATGGAGGATTAAAGGCACAGAATGTGGGCAGATAAGGGTAAATGGATAATCCCCCCCCCCCCCTATTACAAAACAGCCAATCAACAATCGCCCCTCCACCCAACACCAAACAGTAAACCCTATTGGGCTGCTATAGTTACTGGACAGTATCAAAGCCCTTTAAAATTTGCACAGATCTGATTATTGTAAGGACCCGACTGTAGTGACCAATATGGAGCTCACAGCATGTCCATGTGAGGGAAACGGTCACTAAACAGCGCCCCAGCTTACCCGCCAGTCTGGTGACCCAATCAGATGCAGATTCTCAATTTACTGAGACTATAGTAATTCATTAAAATTTTTGTGCAGCATGGCAGCCCCTACGTACAAAAGGTTCCAGTCAGGGAGGGGGATTGCGCATCATAAATAAAAAACTTACAGATATAAAAAAAAAAAGAAAAAAAAACCACAATAAAAACATCATCATCTCCAGCAAACCTAATAAACATTCTGTATGTACAACAATTTATCAAGAACGAGCGAAATACACAGCTTGCCGGGGTCCGATCAGAGGTGGGAGATTAGACGAGGAAGAGACGAAGTTTGCTGGAAATTCTTCTGCAAATTAAAACAAAGGAAAGAAAATAAAAATAGACTTGTGATGACATCACACAGCCTGCCCCCTGCAGGAACCCAGTTCCCCCACAGTAAGGGGCCCAACATTTCCCTCCACCCCTAAATCACATGGTACACTGAGCCCGCCCCTGCAGGACCCCCTCAACCCAGGTCCTCCCACTAGTAAGGGGCCTAACATTTCCCTCCACCCCTAAATCACATGGTACATGAGCACACCCCTGCAGCCCCCTTTCTAGTGGGAGGACCTGGGTTGAGGGGGTCCTGCAGGGGTGTGCTCAGTGTACCATGTGATTTAGGGGTGGAGGGAAATGTTAGGCCCCTTACTAGTGGGGGAACTGGTTCTGCAGGGGGCAGGCGTGTGTGATGTCATCACAAGGTCTATTTTTATTTTCTTTCCCTTTGTGTTTAATTTGCAGAGAAGAATTCCAGCAAACTTCGTCCTTCCTCGTCTAATCTCCCACCTCTGATCGGACCCCTGCAAGCTGTGATTTCGCTCGTTCTTGATAAATTGTTGTACATACAGATGTTTATTAGGTTTGCTGGAGATGATGATGTTTTTATTGTGGTTTTTTTTTCTTTTTTTTTTTTATATCTGTAAAGTTTTTTATTTATGATGCGCAATCCCCCTCCCTGACTGGAACTTGTGACGTAGGGGCTGCCATGCTGCACAAAAATTTTAATGAATTACTATAGTCTCAGTAATTGAGAATCTGCATCTGATTGGGTCACCAGAATGGCGGGTAAGCTGGGGCGTGTTTAGTGACCGTTTCCCTCACATGGACATGTGTGAGCTCCATTTGGTCCTAGCAGTCGGGTCCAACAATAATCAGATCTGTGCAAATTTTAAAGGGACTTTGATACTGCCAGTAACTATAGCAGCCAATAGGGTTATACTGTTTGGTGTGTTGGGTGGAGGGGCGATTGTTGATTGGCTGTTTTGTAATATGGGGGGGGGGGGATTATCCATTTACCCTTATCTGCCCAACATTCTGTGCCTTTAATCCTCCATCCCTTAAATGCATGAATGGGCTTTTATCATGGGTTGATTAAACCTGGTTTTAATGTAATAGGAATGTTTAATTTAAATATGTATTTCATGGGTTAACCTATCGTATTTACCCAGGTACCGTCCAGTTTTCCAAAACATCTGTGACCGGACGCATTGGGGCAAGTGAACTTTATCTGCCTCTACCAATCAGATGTTATCTGGCTGCCACCGGCCTGTAAATGGTTAATGTCTGGTTGTTTGCACAGACATCACTTATGGCCAAACTTAGAGCAGAGCTGATCTTTTCCCCCATATTTTTAATATTAGATTAATCCAATATCCCACAGTGTATGCACCTTTAAGGTTTGACTGTACGAAGGTGTTTTGTTGGAATGATGGACAGTAGAGGGCGTCGGGGGTTACTGAATTCTACTTTATTTTGTGCATTCACTGAGAGCTGCTATTAGGTCTCTCTTAGCGGGATGTCTTATGTGTATAGATATTCTCATGCCCTATTAAATCTCTATAGAGATGTCTCTATGTAATAGGTGGATATAATATCTTTGCACAGTCTCTCCATAGGAATGTCTCGTGTTTATACAAGTCTCTACGGGCATGAGTCTGGTACAGATTCTCATCTCCCTATTACGGTAACAGTTCTCTATACGGATTGTCTCTCTTGTGACAGATTGTCATCTCCCTATTACAGTAACAGTCTCTCTATAGGAGTCTCTCTCTCTGTGTACAGATTCTCATCTCCCTGTTAAGTCTCTCTCTGTGTACAGATTGTCATCTCCCTATTACAGTAACAGTCTCTCTATAGGGATGTCTCTCTCTCTGTGTACAGATTCTCATCTCCCTGTTAAGTCTCTCTCTGTGTACAGATCTCATCTCCCTATTACAGTAACAGTCTCTCTATAGGAATGTCTCTCTCTGTGTACAGATTCTCATCTCCCTATTACAGTAACAGTCTCTCTATAGGGATGTCTCTCTCTGTGTACAGATTCTCATCTCCCTGTTAAGTCTCTCTCTGTGTACAGATTCTCATCTCCCTATTACAGTAACAGTCTCTCTATAGGAATGTCTCTCTCTGTGTACAGATTCTCATCTCCCTATTACGTAACAGTCTCTCTATAGGAATGTCTCTCTCTGTGTACAGATTCTCATCTCCCTATTACAGTAACAGTCTCTATAGGAATGGCTCTCTCGTGTACAGATTCTCATCTCCTATTACAGTAACAGTCTCTCTATGGAAGTTTCTCTCTGTGTACAGATTGTTATCTCCTATTACAGTAACAGTCTCTCTATAGGATGTCTCTCTTGTGTACAGATTCTCATCTCCCTATTACAGTAACAGTCTCTCTATAGGAATGTCTCTCTCTGTGTACAGATTCTCATCTCCCTATTACAGTAACAGTCTCTCTATAGGAATGTCTCTCTCTGTGTACAGATTCTCATCTCCCTATTACGGTAACAGTCTCTCTATAGGAATGTCTCTCTCTGTGTACAGATTCTCATCTCTCTATAGGAATGTCTCTCTCTGGGTACAGATTTCATCTCCCTATTACAGTAACAGTTCTCTATAGGAATGTCTCTCTTGTGTACAAGATCTCTCCCTATTACAGTAACAGTCTCTCTATAGGAATGTCTCTCTCGTGTACAGATTCTCATCTCCCTATTACAGTAACAGTCTCTCTATAGGAATGTCTCTCTCTGTGTACAGATTCTCATCTCTCTATAGGGATGTCTCTCTCTGTGTAAGATTCATATCCCTGTTAAGTCTCTCTCTGTGTAGATACTTGACGCCCTATTAAGTCTCTCCATGGGGATCTGTGTATGTGGGTGTGTAAAATCACTTTTAATCATGTGTGTTTTCTATGAAATGTAAATTATTTCTTTAAAAATAAACATTTTCCCCATAAAACGGTGTCTGGATAGAACCAAATGGTCATTTTTAAATCTTATCCTCATAGGGGGGAGTTTGTATTGTGGATACTGGATAATGTATCCTATGTCCCTTACTCCCCCTTCCATGCCGTCTTGGGGCATAGCTCTCTTTCTTCCGTTCATTCACATGACAGATAATCCTATTGGTGGTGGGTTTATAACACTTAAGGTAAGTTCAAGTGGGGTGTGTGAGGATATAATGAAAATGCCCATACAGTTAAGCTATTGTGCTGCATCCAATCGATGTTGCCTTGCTGGTCGCTGCATGGAACATTGATGGTCGCTGCTTAGAATTTAGAACATGGCTTGGTCTCAAATGTTTCCAAGTGGATCTCTATGGATCTCTAGTTTTAGTGATACTAGAATTCATCCTTCGCCTGTTTTAATTGGTTGCCTTTGTCCATGTGAAATATGCCCTTTCATATCCCAATCTACCTTACAAATCAATTCATATCTGTATTTCTTCATATACCATATTATATTATTCCAGTCAATGATATAGAACATGTTTTCATTGGCAGGTTAGTGCCCTGGACCTTCCTGTATTAAAGATAGTGCTGAAGCACTCTGGAAGACTGGCAGAAGCAGTTTTCTTGGTGCTGTGCTCCATATAGAAATGATATGGGAGGTATCATACCTATTAGTAAGGACGCGTCTGAATAGTACAAGCCATGTTACTACACAATAAAGAAACCTGTGGTGTGATCAAACATTTTCTGGTGTAGCGCAGCTAATGGTCTCCTTACGATTATCCAATCAGAAAGTACCAATCCTACCTACTGCCCCAGAAGTTTACGCACTATAGTTCTCTTTTAAGGCTGAATAATACAACCATCAAGTTCAAATTCTGTTCTATGTACCAGATGATCCAGAGGAAGGGGAAACAAAATGGGGAAAGAGCCTTTGATGGATTAACATAAACTAAATGTATTTTTATAATGGGCAACTGTGGTTATGGTTAATAAAAGCCTGCAATTTCTTTTAGAAGAAGCCCTGGATGACATTTGTGGCTGCAACCTGTTAATAAAACTAAGAACAGTACATTTCCCCTTTTAGCCTGTTAGCTGCAAAAGCATATCCCTGCTTTCCAGGTGTGTGTTCCTGTATAGTTAGAGATCACGGTTGGGAACCTTCAGATTCTTTTTCTAGTGATTGGGACAATGTGGTGGGGTAGGTTTGATATTCTATCAGTATTTTTAGGGGATTCTCATTAAAGGGCAACTATGGCCTCTAAACAAGTTAATGTTAAAGCCTGCAGACTTTATTTTATAAATGAGCCCGAATCACATGTCTGCCGCCTGTGAGAAATGATATTGCAGCGAATGTCCAAACTTCCTGCTTCTAGTTGTGTGTGAGTGACATCCAGCTCCTCCCCTGCACTGACAAAGAAAGACAGTTGACAGAGGAGCCTATTACTGCAGGCATGGTCACATGAGTACAAGCTGGTGAAAGCAGAAGTGTTCAGGAAGTTGTATTGATAAACATTTAGAGCAACAAAACTTGTCACAGGTTTTAATTATACATTTAATCCACGGTCCATATTAAAGGTATGATGGAAGGGTTTTATTTAACTCCAACTTGTCGCGATACCATTTTACAGAGCCTTAGATACAGAACCCAAATTTTTTCATGGGGCACCATGCACCCTAAGCTCTTCATGGACTGTAGATTTGCTGGTTGGTGTAAACATGGTTGAGTATCTGATGACCCCTTTGTTGGAAGGCATTTTTGCATTGTAGGTACATTAAGAGGTTGCCCTGGTTTGCATTCCCACAGATGACGTGTAGTTTGTTTTATGTTTGAATTCAAGTTAAACAGTTCTATGTAATTCTCTCACGTTACCCTTATATCAGTCTTGGGGGGTTTGAGGTCATCTGGTACTTTGGGATAGTCGGATTTCAGTGAGACAATTGACAGTGTTAATGTAAAGATCAGATCACGTAGGTTATTGTGTGTTAGGAATATGATAGGGAACATAGAACCTTGTTCTCTTTGTGTGTGGGTTTGGGTTTCACAAACCTTCCCGTTATCAGTAGTAGTCTTCCGGAGTGTATGGTGTCTGCAACCTACTTAGTGTGGGATTGGACTGCAACATTATCGGTGGCTCCAAGAAGTTTGGGGCGAGTTCTGTTTGGAGTTGACTATAGATGTGGTGACTTGGTTTGCTCTCTTGTGATGTGTTGGGGACCTGCTGTAAGTTCTTTGTGTGAGTTTGTGTGTGCTTTGCCTACTGTCTGGTTGTGCATTTTTATTAGGTTCATAGTGTAATGTGCGTGTTCAAGACTTTACGTATGTTCAAGGTTATTAAAACTCTAGCGTTAAGCTGGATCTGGATTTCAGAATCTCTCGGTTGTCTTGTTTGCTCTGTCCCAGTCTTCAGGCCTCGTTGGGGTGGAATTGGGTTCATGTGCCACCTGTGTCCCAATTTGGGTAATTTATGGACCTTCAAGTGGTCACTGTTGGGGGATTCTATAATATTTTAATAGAGAAACCAGTAAGGGCTGGACAAATTTATCAGAGAAGTGACACCAGCTGGAGAACGTTGATGGATTTGGCTGCAGGAGAAAAGAGATTCCCTAGGACACCAGTAATTTACACCCTAGATTTACACCCTAGTCCTTCCAATAGGAATGAACCAACAATAGAACCAAGTTAAAAACATTGACATTAAGAGAGACCACTAAGTTCAGCGAAGCACTGGAAATCTGCATTCTGAGTTATGGTGTGCCTTAAACTAACACTGCACTGGTGTAACTAGTCATCAGTGGTGCCCCCTACAAAACTGCTACAGACCTCAACAAGGGCTCTCCACACCCTGCCCATCTCTGTACTGAGACAACGAGAGCAGGAATGGGCCGTACAGAGCTGGGCAGGGTGTGGAGAGCCCTTGGCTGATGTCTGACTGCAGAGTCTGTGACCTGTTACTGGCCCGGTCATTCCCCATCTGATCTGGAATCAATGTTGGTCACCGTAGGTCTACAATCACCGTTCCCTCTAAGTCATGGGCTTGTGGGCAAACGCCATCCTGAGATAGTAAATAGACAATGAATGGGTGGGAATCGATTCTGCAACCTGGGAATGTGGCCAATGCCTGGTGTCCTGCATGAAGCTCCATCATTTCAGGGTCAAAATAATTGTCTCTCCGAACAGATGGATTAAATGGGGGGTTGGAAGGTTCATTGTAAAACTATAGGGAACCAGTGGATCAACTTCTCTCCCAGACCCATTCATTCTGTTTATTTATTCTCTCTCCCACACCATACGGACATAACAATAAATGACATTGTGAGTTACAAAAGGAACCACAATTATTCCTCTATCACCGTGACTGTGGAATACTGGGTCATCGGGCTTCTAGGGTAGTGCCCAGAGGGAACAGTAAAGGGGAATATAGAGAATTGTCCCAATATAAAATGGTATGAAAAAAAATAGGATATGGGAAGGGCCTTCCTGAGCCCCACGTCCAGCCAAACCACCTCCCAGATGGTCTAAGCCCTATCCATTTAGCATGACGGACCATTTAAAATGGCGCTGCCCTGGAGATAACTGGTGCTGAGACGGGCAGTGTCCATGTCCTGTTCCCATTCGTCTCTAGGTTGAGATTGGAGACTCCGGGCTTTTTATAAGGATTTGTTATTGGGAAAGTCTGCTAGAATCTGTGGTTTTCTCCGATAAGCTTTTCGGCCACGGGTGTAAATAGCCACTGGGCCCACAAAGTTGGTACTAGATGGTATTTCAATACCATTTTTGGACACGTGGCTATTTACACCTTGGCTGAAATCGATATCATCATTGAAAAACGACACGTTCTAGCGGACTTTTATAAGATCTTGTGAATACGGCCCCCCGTATCCCACCACTAGTCCTATGTCTATTATTATCTGACATTATCTTATAATTTCCATTACCACATCTGCTGGAAGACAGTTCCACAGTGTCACCGTTCTCACTGTAAAGAAACCTTTCCTAACCTGAAGATGAAACTTCTTTCTTCCAACCTTAAAGGATGTCCACGTGTCCTCTGATAGACTATAGTGAACAATGCACCAGAGAGGTTCATTGTATGGCCCATAATTATATTATATAAAGTGATCATATCCCCACGCAAAAGTCACTTCTCCAATGTAAACAGACCTAACTTGTTTAATCTACCTGCATTCCCTTTATTAATTTCACCCCCCATTCCCTTTATTAATTTAGTGGCCCTTCTCTGAACTGCTTCCATTTCCAAGATGTCCCTTTTGTATATGGGATTCCAAAACTGCACTGCGTATTCCAAATGGGCCTTACCAGTGCCTTGTAAAGAGGGAGAATAATATTTTTCTCCCTTGAATCTATTCCCCTTTTTATACAAGACAATATCTTGCTAGCTCTAGCCGTTGCTACCTGGCATTGTTTGCTACAGCTAAGTCTGTTATCTACCAGAACCCCAAATCTTTTTCCATTACAGATGAACTTAACACAGAGTTATTTATGGTGTAGATGGCACAGGGATTGTTAAACCCCAAATGCATCACCTACAGAACTGCCAGTAAATGGATTATAAGGAATATGTCTTAAAGATGGGAGATCCTTTCATAGTGATTAGAATTTAGATATCAGGATTACAGTAAATCCCGGTGAGATCCTTCCTATTGATTTGGGGTGTTGATGTCTCTGTTTTGGTAGATATCCTTGGTTTGGTAGTTATCATTAGACCTGTATCCAGGTCCAGGAAATGTTAACCATTGACTTTGTACACTCACATCCACAAACAGCTCCATATATTCTTATCATTTATATATTATGGTTATTTAAGGTGCAAAGTTAGTCACAAACATAGAAATCTCTAGAGTTACAAACTGATTCTCAGTGTTCAGTAGTTCAGCTAAATACAATCCAGTGCTTAGTACTAAACAGTAGAATGAAATGCCCTCTACCTCTCCTGATACTTCCCAATGTGACTCCTATTAAGGGGTCTAACTACGATAAGACATGGGCTTGTTTAGCAGCTTGTCTGACCCTGTGTACCCATCTCCCATTTCACAGTACTACATTTCAATGATATTAGTTCTTTCAGGAGAAGGCAGTTAAGAAAGGTGGAGAAGAACATGCTCTGGTCTCTGATATGGGGAGAGCTGGAACATCCTGTCCTTCTAAAAACTTTTAGGGTTCCCAGTTACATCCGTTATCTATGTTTACTTTGTGCTCAAGTAAAACCATTGAGTTTCCCTGTTTATCTATGAACAGACTAGTAGTAGAAGTAGCCCCCCCAAAAAATGACAATGATCCCTTGGGCCCTAATCTGTTCTCTGTTGACTCTGATTTACACTGAGAATTCAATTCCAGATGGACAGGCATTGATCCACGGATTGGTCGTCGATGAGAGTTCATGGAAATAGTCCGTGATTAGTCCAAAACTGGGATGGGTTAAGGTGGAAGGATGATTGGGGACTCGGACATTCTTATGTCACTAACGTAAGGTGTACTGTAGTGGTGCTATCTCATAGGATCACAAACATCATTTCAACCAGTTCATCTGTAACTACAGTTCCAGCACCTCTCTAGGTAGAAACGCCGCGTAATAAGAGCGTTCCTTGCGTTATAAACATTCAATTGGTGGGTTTCCTAAAGGTTTCCTAAAATTTTATCATGACCTAAGGATACAGTGTATTGGACACAAATCTAGGTGCCATGGTAGAGGAAAGCACATCATACATTGCTGATCCTGACACTGAGGGGGCTTCCATCCTTCTCAGGTTTCTCTCTGAAAGATTCTTCTAGCTTAATCTTTTCAGGGTCCCCATATCGCACAGCCTCACGGAAGCAGCACGGAGGGGAAACTTTGTGGACCTTGTCAAACAGGCTGAAGTCAGCAATATATTTTCCACTGGAAGAGACGGAAATCACTGGGCTGAACTCATAACCCACAGTATCTCCCGGGAGATAGGAGGTCCTCACTTGGCAAGTAGCACTGGTTGATTCCACAGTCCCACTGAGTATGACCACTAGCTCAAAGTCCCCTTCCCAGAACGAATGGCCACATTTCTCAGAGGGCTGGAGTCATCAAGACATGGTAAAAGTGAGTGGAAGGATCAAAAATGGGCTGTCAGAAGAAGTGTCCACCTGGAAGTCCACAAAATCTGATTTAGATGGATGTTCTCACCTTCTTTAGTAACGTGGGTCTGGAGGAGCTTCCCTGTCACCTGGCAGCCAATTAAGAGACTTTTCCTCATGTGGCCACACGGATCATCAGACACAGCTTCCCCTCATGTTGGGACACACTGCATTTTGACTAAACTTATTGTTTCCGCCCTCTTTTGGGACGGGCAATTTGGCCAGAAAGTTCCTGTGATGAAGATTTCCATAATGGTGGTAAGGACCAGCTGAGTAATGAGAGGACAATGGCAAAGGGGCATTCCTCACTAATGTAGCGAAATCCTAGCCTATGGTCGTCTGGGACTCCAGTGAGAAAAGGAAAGCACCGGTTAATGTGTGTACTTGCATGACACATGGAGTATGGTTGGCTGGAGCATTGAATTCTAGGAGATCCCCATGCACCAGAGCCACCAAATACCAAATCACACAAAAATAAACCATGTTCCTGCAATGTTGCAGAGAATAAGAGAAGCTTGTACCGCCATTGCATGTCAATGAAGGTCGTCCACAAGTCCTTGAGGTAGAGAAAGCCTTTGTCTGTGATATGGTCCATGGCGAACATTGCCCGACCATCCTTGGTCATAACCCTCCTCTTCCTCAGGTTGGTACCTATCAGAGCGGCTGTCAGTCTGAGTGGTTGGCTGTAATAGACCTTTACTGATGAAGTCATCTGCAGAAAGAAACCAAGAACTTGTTAACATTAAAATATGGGGAGTCAGAGAAGAACATGTGTGGTTTCCTCAATATACACTAAGACCTACAAACTTTCTAACTGACTGCCTGACTGGTCTTCCTGGTCTTTCAGGTCTACCCGGACTTCCTGATCTACATGGTTTCCTGGTCTTCCTAATTACTGGTCTTCCTAACTAACCTGGTCTCCTAATCTACCTGGTCTTCATGGTCTTCCATGTCTTCCTGATTTACCTGGTCTTCCTGATCTACATGGTCTTCATAATCTACCTGGTCTTCATGGTCACATGGTCTTCCTGATCTGCTTGGTCTTATGGTGTTCCATGTCTCCTGATTTACCGGTCATCCTGATCTACATGGTCTTCCTGGTCTTCCTAATCTACTGGTCTCTCCTGATTACCTAATCTACCTGGTCTTCCTAATCTACCTGGTCATCCTGATCTACCTGGTTTCTGATCTACCTGGTCTCCCTGATCACTGGTCATCGATCTACTGTCTAATGGTCTTCCATCTACTGTCTTCATGTCTTCTATTACCTGGTCATCCTAATCTACCGGTCATCCTAATCTACCTGGTCATCTAATCTACCTGGTCTTCCTACCTGGCTGTATAAGACCTTTAATGATGAAGTCATCTGCAGAAAGAAACCAAGAACTGTGTAACATTTAAAAATGGGGAGTCAGAGAAGAACATGTGTGTTTTCCTCAATATACACTAAGACCTACAAACTTCTAACTGAAGCCTGACTGGTCTTCCTGGTCTTTCAGGTCTACCTGGACTCCTGATCTACATGGTCTTCCTGGTCTTCCTAATCTACCGGTCTTCTATCACCTGGTCTTCCTAATCTACCTGGTCTTCATGGTCTTCATGTCTTCCTGATTTACTGGTCTTCCTGATCTACATGGTCTTCATAATCTACTGGTCTTCATGGTCTACATGGTCTTCCTGATCTGCTTGGTCTTCATGGTGTTCCATGTCTCCCTGATTTACCTGGTCATCCTCTACATGGTCTCCTGGTCTTCCTAATCTACCTGGTCCTCCTGATCTACCTAATCTACCTGGTCTTCCTAATCTACCTGGTCATCCTGATTACTGGTCTCCTGATCTACCTGGTCTCCCTGATCTACCTGGTCATCCTGATCTACATGGGCTTAATGGTCTTCCTAATCTACCTGGTTTATGGTCTTCCTAATCACTGGTTCATCCAATCTACCTGGTCATCCTAATCTACCTGGTCATCCTAATCTACCTGGTCTTCCTAATCTACCTGGTCTTCCTAATCTACCTGGTCATCCTAATCTACCTGGTCTTTCTAATCTACCTGGTCTTCCTGATCTACCTGGCCTTCCTGATCTACCTGGTCTTCATGGTCTTTTCTGATCTACCTGGTCATCCTGATCTACATGGTCATCCTGATCTACCTGGTCTTCCTAATCTACATGGTCTTCCTAATCTACCTGGTCTTCCTAATCTACATGGTCTTCCTAATCTACCTGGTCTTCCTGATCTACATGGTCTTCCTAATCTACCTGGTCTTCCTGATCTACATGGTCTTCCTAATCTACCTGGTCTTCCTAATCTACATGGTCTTCCTAATCTACTGGTCTTCTGATTCTACATGTCTGCCTGATTACCTGGTCATCTGATTACATGGTCTTCCTGTTTTTTTCTGATCTACCTGGTCATTACACAAAACCAGGTTCTCACAAAGCAAAACATTTTGTGGAGTAGTAACTAAGAAATGAATTCCGAGAAACAAATAGGATTCCGGAACCCACTGAGACCTACCTCATGGCGGTTTAGGGTTAAATTGCTAATCAAGGAAATCTCCTGGTGGATCAGATCAGAGAAACACATGGAAATGGATTTATAAGGGAGTAAAAGGTTAGAAAGTAAAAACAGGAATAGAAAGTGGGAGAGGAGAAGAAAATGATTTTGGTGAATTCAATGTCCCTATTGGACTCCAGTCTGGTGATTCTTTCAGGAAGGCTCATTTAAAAATGTTAAAATGAACACAGAGGGGTGTCCAGTTCCATTCAGGTTAACTACATAATTCAGTGTGACTCAGTGAAGCACAACAGACCAAAGGATCTGGTTGATGAGCTTGTAGGACCTTGCATGCCCAACCTGGTGGTGGTAGATCATTCCCTTCATCTAAAACTTCCACACACATGTAACCTTCTGCATGCTGAATAGTTTGGAAATTTTTTAGTGCAGTATTTACTGCAGTGGGTTCTGGGAAATGTAGTTTCATCGGAAGATGATTCAGAAGCATCCAGGTCATTGTTGGATTTGCAGTCCCAAAATAAACCCCCTTTTCAGCTTTTCTAAAACTGATATTACTAAAGTCACAAAACACTGTCATACGTTTTACTGTTGTACTCTCAGTGACTGTTGGGATATGTAGTTCAAATGCTGTTGTATTTCTAGAATTTTAAATGTGTTGTAAGGGAATGTTGTGGGTGTTGTAGTAGAAAGAACTTGGTCTTGCAGAGGGGTAAAGGTTTTAAAGGCACATCCCCACAATATTAGAAAGCTGACAGATGCAGGACTAAGCTGTTATTTGTGCAAAATATAATAGTAATTATTATCTCTATGAACCATTTTATTATACTGCACTTGCACAGAGTAGGTGGTTCAGGGAATAACGGCCAATGATTGGCCTTGACATTATCTTGTGGCAAGAATGAAGATGAATGCTTCTACAGGAAGAACATAATTTGGACTATGCAGAATCTGTGAACAAAAAAGGTCATTATGGATCTCTGATAGGGTTCAAAAAGGGCAACTAAATAATTAAGGGGAATGGGGATATGACTTGTAGAAAGATTAGATTTTATAACTATATTAATAAGGGGAATGGAGGAGATTTTGACTATGTAGACAGATTAGATACATTATAACTATATTAATAAGGGGAATGAGGAGAGATTGACTATGTAGACAGAGTTGATACATTTAACTATATTAATAAGGGATGGAGGAGATTGACTTGTGCGATGATACATTAAACTATATTAATAAGGGAAGGAGGATATTGACTATGTAGACCGATTAGATACATTATAACTATATAATAAGGGGAAGAGAGGAGATTGACTTATGTAGACAGATTCGATATATTATAGCATATTAATAAGGGGAATGGAGGATATGACTATGTAGACTGATTAGTACATTATAACTATATTAATAAGGGGGAATGGAGGAGATTGACTATGTAGACAGATAGATACATTATAACTATATAATAAGGGGGATGGAGGATATGACTATGTAGACAGATTAGATACATTATAACTATATTAAAGGGAATGGAGGATATTGACTATGTAGACAGAGTAATACATTATAACTATAATAATAAGGGGAATGGAGAGAGACTATGTAGACAGATTCGATATATGTATAGCGATTATAATAAGGGGAATGGAGGATATTGATTATGTAGACCGATTAGATACATTATAACTATATTAATAAGGGAATGGAGAGAGATTGACATGTAGACAGATTAGATACATTATAACTATATTAATAAGGGGAATGGAGGAGATTGACTATGTAGACAGATTAGATACATTATAACTATATTATAAGGGGAATGGAGGAGATTGACTGTGTAGACAGATTAGATACATTCTAAATATATTAATAAGGGAATGGAGGTATTGATGTGTAGACAGATTAGATACATTATAACTATATTAATAAGGGAATGGAGATATGACTATGTGACAGATTAGTTACATTATAACTATATGAATAAGGGGAATGGAGGGGATTGACCGTGTAGACAGATAGATACATTATAACTATATTATAAGGGGAATGGAGGAGATTGACTGGTAGACAGATTAGAAAATTAAACTATATTAATAAGGGGAATGGAGGATATTGACCTATGTAGACAGATTAGTACATTAAACTATATAATAAGGGGAATGGAGGAGATTGACTTGTGTAGACAGATTAGATACATTATAACTATATTAATAAGGGGAATGGAGGATAGGACTATGTAGACAGATTAGAACATTATAACTATATTCATAAGGGGAATGGAGGATATTGACATGTAGACAGATTAGATACATTATAACTATATTAATAAGGGGAATGGAGGAGATTGACTGTAGACAAGATTAGATACATTATAGACTATATTAATAAGGGGAATGGGAGGAGGATAATGACTATGTAGACAGATTAGATACATTATAACTATATTAATAAGGGGAATGAGGATATTGACTATGTAGACAGATTAGATACATTATAACTATATTAATAAGGGTGGAGGGGATTGACTATGTAGACAGATTAGAACATTTAACTATATTAATAGGGGAATGGAGGATATTGACTAGTAGACAGAAGATACATTATAAACTATATAATAAGGGGAATGGAGATATTGACTGGTGTAACGATTAGATACATATAACTATATTAATAAGGGGAATGGAGGAATTGACTGTGTAGACAGATTAGATACATTATAACTATATTAATAAGGGGAATGGAGGATATTGACTATGTAGACAGATTAGATACATTATAAAACTATATAATAAGGGGAATGGAGATATTGACTATGTAGACAGATTAGATACATTATAACTATATTAATAAGGGGAATGAGGAATTGACTAGTAGACAGATTAGATACATTATAACTATATTAATAAGGGGAATGGAGGGGATTGACTATGTAGACAGATAGATACATTATAACTAATAATATGGAAGGGAATGGAGGATATTGACTATGTAGACAGATTAGATACATTATACTATATTAATAAGGGGAATGGAGATATTGACTGTGGAGACAGATTAGATACTTATAACTATATTATAGGGAAGGAGATATGATGGTGAAGATTAGATACATTATAACTATATTAAAAGGGAATGGAGGATATTGACTATGTAGACAGATTAGATACATTATAACTATATTAATAAGGGGGATGGAGGATATTGACTATGTAGACAGATTAGATACATTATACACTATATTAATAAGGGGAATGGAGGAGATTGACTTGTAGACAGTAGATACATTAAACTTATTAATAGGGGAATGGAGATATTGACTATGTAGACAGATAGATACATTATAACTATTTAATAAGGGGGAATGGAGGAGATTGACTATGTGACAGATAGAAACATTTATAACTATATTAATAAGGGGAATGGAGGAG
Organism: Hymenochirus boettgeri; assembly: GCA_019447015.1. Taxonomy (NCBI): domain Eukaryota; kingdom Metazoa; phylum Chordata; class Amphibia; order Anura; family Pipidae; genus Hymenochirus; species Hymenochirus boettgeri. Next base: position 127,498 of record JAACNH010000413.1, read on the forward strand.
ATTGACTATGTAGACAGATTAGATACATTATAACTATATTAAAAGGGGAATGGAGGATATTAACTAGTGGACGATTAGATACATTTATAACTATATTAATAAGGGGAATGGAGGATATTGACTATGGAGACGATTAGATACATTATAACTATATTAATAAGGGGAATGGAGGAGATGACTATGTAGACAGATTACGATAATATAGCTATATTAATAAGGGAATGGAGGATAGACTATGTAGACAGATTAGATACATTTATAACTATATTAATAAGGGGAATGGAGGATTGACTATGTAGACAGATTAAAAAAAAACTTAATAAACAATGAAATAGAGGGTTGACTCTGAGACAGTTATAAATTATAACAAATTAATTAGGGATATAAAGGTTTGCTGGTAGACAGATTATATACATTATAACTAATTAATAGAATATTCTGGCCCGTTTAATATAGACAGTAGACTATATAACTATATACAGTAGTAACAGTTTATTAACATTATGAACAGTATAGTTATATATAAATTAATAGACAGCTATTAACAGTCTATGTAACAGTCATTATATAACAGTCTATGTAACAGTCTTATACAATCTATATACAATATAGAAAGGCTAGATAAACAGTTAGTACGAGTCTAGTAACAGTTATATAACAGTATAGAAACAGGTTAATAGAACAGTCTAGATATCAAACTATATAACATCATATAACAGGTCTATGTACAGTCTATATAACAGTTATGTAAGAACGTTATTAAAGTCTATATAAACATCATGTAACATCTATGTAAAGTCTATATAAAGTTATGAACAGTCGATTAACAATCTAGTAAGTCATATAAACAGTCTATGTAACAGGTATATAACAACTATGTAACAGTATCTATATAGACAATCATATAACAATTATAAACAATCTATATAAAAGTCTATTAGACAGTTATGTACATTTTATGTAACAGTATGAAACAGTCTATGTAACAGTGACTATATAGAACATCTATATAACAGTCTAGTAAAGTTATATAACAATCTATGTAACAGTAATATAACAGTATAGACCAGTTCTATGTAACAGTATATAAAAGTCTATAAACAAATCTATATAAAGTCTATATCAGTTATAACAGTCGATATAACATCTATGTTAGACAGTCTATATAACAATTATCTACAGGTATATAACAAGTATTATTATAAACAGCTATTAAAACATCTATAACAGTCTATAAACAGTCTATATAAAGTCTATATAACAGTCTATTACAGTCTATATAACAGTCATATATAACAGTTTATAACAGTCATATAAACAAACTATAATACAGTTCTATAAACGTCTATATAACAGTCTATATAACAGTCTATATAACAGTCTATATAACAGTCTATATAACAATCTAATAATCAATCATATAAACAGGTCTATAGAACAGTTATATAACAGTCTATATAACAGTCTATATACCAGTCTATTAACAGTCTTATAACAGTCTATATAACATATCTATAAAACAGTCTAGATAAGTCTATATAACAGTCTATTAACAGTCTATGATAACAGTCATTAAACAATCTCGATAAACAGTCTATTAACAACTATATAACCAATCTATATCACAGTCTATATAACAGTCTATATAACAATTATATAAAAGTCTATATAAGCAGTCTATGTGTAACAGTCTATATAACAGTCTATTTAACAGTCTATATATAAACAGTCTATATAACAATCTAAGAACAGTCTATTATAACAGTCTATATAACAATCTATATAACAGTAGTCTATAAAGTATATATAACAGTAGTAACAGTTATATACAATCTATGTAACAGTCTATATAACAGTCTCTATAACAATCAATACAGTCTTATAACAGTCTATATAACAATCTATATACAGTATATATAACATCTATATTAACGTCTATATAAACAGTCTATAGTAACAGTCTATGTAACAGTCTCTATAGTTCTTATGTAACAGTCATATAACTAATAACTATATAAACATATATATAAACAGTCTTATATAACAGTCTATATAACAATCTATATAAAGTTATATAAACAGTATATAACAGTCTATATACAGTCTATATAACAGTCTATAAACAATCTATATAACAGTCTATATAAACATCTATATAAACAATCTATATAACAGTCTTAGTAACAGTCTATATAACAGTCTATATAACAATCTATATACAGTCTATATAACAGTCTATATAACAATCTATATAACAGTCTATATAACAGTTATATAACCAGTCTATATAACAGTATATAACAGTTCTATATAACAGATCTATATAACAGTCTAGATAAACAGTCTATATAACAGTCTATATAACAGTCTATTATAAAAAGTCTAATAACAATCTATATAACAGTCTATAAACAATCTATATAAACAATCTATATAAAACGCTATTATAAACAGTCTATATAACAGTCTATGTAACAGTCTATATAACAGTCTAGTAACAGTCTATATAACAAGCTATGGAATAACAGTCTATATAACAGTCTATATAACAAGTCTTATCATATAAACAATCTTGATATATAACAGTCTAATAACAGTCTATATACACAGTAATATATAACAGTATATATAACAATCTATATAACAGTCTTATTACAGTCGATATAAACAGTCTAGGATAACGTCTATATAACAGTCTGATAAACATCTAATAACAATCTATTATCACAATCTATATAAACAGTCTATATATAAACAGGCTATATAACAGTCTATGTAACAGTCTATATAAGAGTCTAGGTAAACAGTCTATATAATCAATCTAGGTATATAACAGTCTATATAACAGTCTATATAAAACAGTCATAATATATACAAATCTATATAAAAGTCTAATAACAGTCTATAAACAGTCTATATAAACAGTCTATATAACAGTCTATGAACAAGTCTATAATAACAGTCCTTATGTAACAGTCTATATAACAATCTATATAAACAGTCTATATAACCAGTCTATATAAACAGTTTTCTATATAACAGTCTATGAACAGTCTATATAAAGAAAGTCTATGTAAACATCTATATAACCAATCTAGTAACATCTATATAACATCTATATAACAGTCTATATAACAGTCTATATAAAACATATAACTTATAGAACAGTCTATATAAACAGTCTATGATAACAGTCTATATAACAGATCTATGTAACAGTCTATATAACAGTCTATTATAACATCTATAAACAATCTTAGAACAGTTATATAACAAATCTACAAACAGTCTATATAACAGTCTATAAACAGTCTATATAACATCTATTATAACAGTCTATAAAACAGTCTATATACAAGTCTATATAAAACAATCTATATAACAGTCTATACATATAACATATAAACAGTCTATATAACAGGTCATATAAACAGTCTATATAACAAGGGTCTATATAACAGGCTATATAACAGTCTAGTAAACAGTCTATATAACGAGATTCTATTATAACAGTCTATATAACAGTCTATATAACAGTCTATATAAACATGCTATATAACAGTCTATATAACAGTCTATAAACAGTCTATATAACATTCATATATATAACAATATACGTAATCACAGTCTATAACAGTCTATATAAACAGTCTATTATAACAGTCTATAAACAAATCTATAGAACAGTCAGTATATATAACAGTCTATATAACAATCTATATAACATCTAATAACATCTATAGAAAAGTCTATATAACAGTCTATATATAACAGTCGAATAACAGTCTATATAACAAATCTAATAAATTCTATATAAACAGTCTATATAACAGTCTATAATAGAACATCATAAAGTCATAACAACAGGCAATAAACAAGGCAGAGAACAAGGATATAACAGATCTATGATAACAGTATATTATAACAAGTCTATATAACAGCTATATAACCAGTCTATATATATAAAATATCTATATAACAATCTATATAACAATCTATATAACAGTCTATATAACAGTCTATATAACAGTTATATACAATCATAAACAGGTCTATATAACAATCTATATAACAAATCATATAACAATCTATATAAAACTAATCAGATATAACAGTCTATATAAACTCGTCTATATAACAGTTATATACCAGTTATTAACAATTCTATAATAACAATCTATATAAACAGTCTATGATAAACAAATCTATATAACAGTCTTATATACCAGCTCAGATTATAAATCAATCTATATAACATCATATTACAACAATCTATATAACAGGATCTATATAACAGTCTCTAAAATATCTAACAGTCTATATACCAGTCTATATAACAATCTATATAATCAATCATATAACAGTCTATATACTCAAGATCTATATGATGAAAAAATTATATAAACAATCTATATAAACAGTTCTTATATAACAGTCTATGATAACAGTCTATTACACAGTACTATAACAAGTCTATATAACAATCTAATATAACATCTATATAAACATCTGTAAAGTCTATATAACAGTGCTATGTAACACAGGTATATAAACAGTTATATAACAATCTATAAACGTCTCTACAGTCTATATAAACGTCTATTATAAAAGTAATTATAACAGTCTATGATAACACTATATCTATGTAGATACCAGTCTATGTAACAGTCATCTACCAGTTACGTTAACAGTCTATATAACATCGACTATAACCAGTCTATATAACAGTCTATAGAACAGTCTATATAACAATCTATATAAACAATCATATACAGTAACCTATGTAACAGTCGATATAACAGTCTATATAACAGTTATTAAACGTCAATGATAACAGTCTATAAACAGTCTATGTAACAGTCTTATAACAGTCTATATAACAATCTATATAAACGTTATAAGAACAGTCCTATATAACAGTCGATATAACAATCTATTAACAGTCTATAGAAACAGTCTATATAACACCGTCATATAACAGTCATATAAAGTAAAAAGTCTATATAACAATCTATATAACAATCTTATTATAACAGTCTATTGTAAACAGTCTATATACCAGTCTATATAACAATCTATATAACAATCTATAAACAATCTATATAACAGTCTATGAACAGTCATATAACAGTCTATATAAAGTCTATGTAACAAGTCTAGTAACCAGTATATATAAACAGTCTATGTGTAACAGTCTATAACAGTCTATATAACAATCTATATAACAGTCTATTAAACAGTCTATATAACAGTCTATATAACAGTCTATATAAACAATCTATATAACATCTTATAAAAGTCTATGTAAACAAGTCTATATACCAGTCTACTATAACAGTCATAATAACAGTCTATATAACAGTCTATATACAACAATCTATATAACAGCTTATACGTCTATATAACAGTCTATTAACAGTCTATATAACAGTCTATATAACAGTCTATTAACAGTCTATAATAACAGCTATTATAAAAATCTATATAACGTCTATATAACATCTATATAACAGTCATATAACAGCTCTATATAACAAGACTATATAACAGTCAGAGTAACAGTCTTGTAACAGTCTATATATAACAATCTTATATAACAGCTATCTAGTAACAGTCTATGTAACAGTCTATATAAACATCTCTATAACAGTCTATATACAGTCTATGTATAACAGTCATATAACAGTCTGATATAACCAATCTTATAACAGTCTATATGTAACAGTCTATTAACAGTCTATATAACAATCATATAACAGTCTATGGTAAGTCAGTAACAGGCTATATAACACTATAAAACAATCTATATAAACATGCGTCTATTATAACAGTCTATATAACAGTCTATATAACAATCTATATAACAGTCTATGTAACAGTCTATGTAACAGTCTATGTAACCAGTCTATTATATAAAGTCTATATAAACAGTCTATATAAACAATCTATATACAGTCTTAGTAACAAGTCTATATAACAATACTATACAATCTATAAAATCCGTCTATAACAGTCTATATAAAAATCTATATAACCAAAGTCTATATAACATCTGAATAAAACAAAATCTATATACAAATCTATATAACAGTCTATATAACAGTCTATATAACATCTCATATAACACTAATATAACAGTCTATATAACAGTCTATTAGACCAGTCTATATAACAAGTCCTATTTATAACAGTCTATTTAACAGTCTATATAAACAGTGCTTATAAACCAGTCTATATAACAGTCTATATAACAATCTATATAACAGTCTATATAACAGTCTATATAAACAAGCTAATTACCAATCTATATAACAGTCTATAGAAAAGTCTATATAACAGATCTATATAACAAGTCTATATAACAATCTATATAACAATCTATATAACAATTGCTATTAAACAGTCTATGTAACAGTCTATAAACAGTCCTATAAACAGTCTATATAACAGCTATATAACAGTCTATATAAACAATCTATATACCAGTCTATATACCAGTCTATATAACAGTCTATCAATAACAGTCTATAAACGTATATTTAACATAGTATACCAGTCTATATACCAGTCTATATAACAGTCTATGTAACAGTCTATATAACAATCTAGAACGACAGACTGCACTGAGCAAGTAGAATTGCTGGACAATGTGCTCTGTTTTCCGGTGGGGAGTTGAATGGAAGTGAATGAGAACAGGACAGGATGATCCCATATGGAGTACGGTTAAGGAAACTTTACATCAGCCACAACTGGCAGTGTGAGGAAAACGGGTACAACAGGGAATAGGAAGTTATTAATCCAGAAAGTATACAGTCCTCTGTCCAAGTATGGGGGATTGTGCCTCGAAATCCAACCCTTAGAGGACCAAGGTACATCTGAAGCAAACAAAGTAAAGGGTCGCACTTAATAGTTAATAAGTTTTAGTTGTGGCCACACATCCTCACCTGAGGAAGGGGCACGGTTATATATGTGATATAATGTGTGGTCATAAATAAAACCTATTAACTATTGGAGTGTGACATCTACTTTGTTGCTTCAGTAGTTATTAATCCCCCTAATGGATCCTAAGGACGCAACTCTCCAGTAATATCTCTGAAACATAGGGCTCCTCCTCAGTGACTTCTAATATCCTTATAATTTACAGTAGGGGATACATTATCCCTATCATACATTGAGACGTCCCCCCCCGGTACCCAGAGTTCCCTGTATAACTCAGTCTGTGTCCCTTGTACCTTATATGGACACAGAACTCTCAGTGACTTCTAATATCCTATTAATTTACTAAGTAGGGGATACATTATCCCTATAATACATGAGTGGTACCCAGAGTCCCTGTATAACTCAGTCTGTGTCCTTGTTCCTTATATATAGACAACAGAATCTCATCAGTGACTTTCTAATATCCTATAATTTACAGTAGGGGATACAATTATCCCTTATAATACATGAGTGGTACCCAGAGTTCCCTGTATAACGCAGTCTGTGCCTTGTACCTTTATAGTAGCACAGAACTCCTCAGTGACTTCTAATTCCTTATAATTACATTAGGGGATACAATAACCTATAATACATGAGTGGTACCCAGAGTTCCCTGTATAACTCAGCCTGTGTCCTTGTGACCTTATATAGACACAGAACTCCTCAGTGACTTCTAATATCTTATAAGTTTACAGTAGGGGAACATTATCCCTTATAATACATGAGGGTACCCAGAGTTCCCTGAATAACCCAGTCTGTGTCCTTTGTACCTTATATGGACACAGAACTCCTCAGTGACTTCTAATATCCTTATAATTTACAGTAGGGGATACATTATCCCTTATAATACATGAGTGGACCAAGAGTTCCCGTATAATCAGTATGTGTCCTTGTACCTTATATAGACCATCAGAACTCCTCAGTGACTTCAATATCCTTATAATTACAGAGGGATACATTATCCCTTATAATACATGAGTGGTACCCAGAGTTTGGTGTAAACTCAGTTGTGTCCTTGTACCGTATATGGACACAGAACTCCTCAGTGACTTCTAATATCCTTATAATTTACAGTAGGGGATACATTATCCCTTATAAATACATGGTGGTACCCAGAGTTCCCTGTATAACTCAGTCTGTGTCCTTGTACCTTTATAAGATCACAGAACTCCTCAGTGACTTCTAATATCCTTTATAATTTACAGTAGGGGATACATATCCCTTATAATTAATGATGAGTGGTACCAGAGTTCCCGTATAACTCAGATCTGTGTCCTTGTACCTTTATATAGACACAGAACTCCTCAGTGACTTCTAAGATCCTTATAATTTACAGTAGGGTACAATTATCCTATAATACATGAGGTGGTACCCAGAGTTCCCTGTATAACTCAATCTGTGTGTTCCTTGTACCTTTATATAGACACAGAACTCTCCAGGACTTCTAATATCCTTATTAATTACAGTGTAGGGGATTCATATCCCTTAATACATGGAGTGGACCCAGAGTTCCTGTATAACTCAGTCTGTGTCCTTGTGTACCTTTATATAGACACAGAACACCTCGTGACTTCTAAATCCTTATAATTTACAGTAGGGGATACATTATCCCTTATAATACATGAGTGGGTACCAGAGTTCCCTGTATAACTCAGTCTGTGTCCTTGTACCTTATATAGACACAGAACTCCTCAGTGACTTCTAATATATCCTTATAAATTACAGTAGGGGATGACATTATCCCTTATAATACATGAGTGGTACCCAGAGTTCCTGTATAACTCAGTCTGTGTCCTTGTACCTTTATATAGACACAGAAACTCCTCAGTGACTTCTAAGTATCCTTATAATTTACAGTAGGAGATACTTATCCCTTATAAATACATGGTGGTACCCAGAGTTCCCTGTATAACTCAGTCTGTGTTGTACCTTTATATAGACAAGAACTCCTCAGGACTTCTAATATCCTTATAATTACAGTAGGGGATACATACCCTTATAATACATGAGTGGTACCCGGAGTTCCATGTATAACTCAGTCTGTGTCCTTGTACCTTTATATAGACAAAGAAGTCCTCAGTGACTTCTAATATCCTTATAATTTACAGTAGGGGATACATTATCCCTTATAATACATGAGTGGTACCCAGAGTCCCTTGATAACTCAGTCTGTGTCCTTGTACCTTTATATAGACACAGAACTCCTCGGACTTTAATATCTTATAATTTTACAGTAGGGGATACATTTTATCCTTATAATACATGAGTGGTACCCAGAGTCCATGTATAACTCAGTCTGTGTCTCTGTACCTTTATATAGACACAGAAACTCCTCAGTGACTTTCTAATATCCTTATAATTACAGTAGGGGATACATTATCCCCTATATACTACCTGAGTGGTACCCGAGTTCCCTGTATAATTCAGTCTGTGTCCTTGTACCTTTATAAGACACAGAACTCTCAGTGACTTCTAAATCCTTATAATTACAGTAGGGGATACATTATCCCCTATAATACATGAGGTGGTACCCAGAGTTCCCTGATAACTCAGTATGTGTCCTTGTACACTTATAATAGACACAGAACTCCTCCTCAGTGATTCTCAATATCCTTATAATTTACAGTAGGGGTACATTATCCCCAATACATGAGTGGTACCCAGAGTACCCTGTATAACTCAGTATGTCCTTGTAACCTTATATAGACACAGAAACTCCTCAGGACTTCTAATATCCTTATAATTACAGTAGGGGAACATTATCCCTTATAATACATGAGTGGTACCCAGAGTTCCCTGTTAACTCAGTCTGTGTCCTTGTACCTTTATTTACCTTTAGTTAATAAAAACTAACATTCATTGGTGGGGGTACTTGTGTATATATAAAAGGGGGGGGGGCATCTTTCAATTACATTATATATTTCTTTAAAGCAGCATCCTTTAATGGAAATTCCTCTCATAACACCCCTTTAATGTAGTGTCCCTCCCATAATGCCCTTTTATGGAAAACCCTCCATAATGCCCATAATTGAAATTCTCCTATTATGCCCCTTTAATGGAAATCCCTCCCAAGACGCCACTTTAATGAAATCCCTCCCACAACGCTCCTTTAATGGATACTCCCCACTATGCCCCTTCTAATGGAAATCCCTCCCACGACGCCCCTTAATGGAAATCCCTCCCACGATGCACCTAATTAATGGGAATCCTTCCCACGACGCCCCTTTAATGGAAATCCCTCCCACTATGCCCCTTTAATGGAATCCTTCCCACTTTGCCCCTTAATGGAAATCCCTCCCACGGCACCCTTTAATAGAAATCCCTCCACTATGCCCACTTTAATGGAAATCCTTTCCCACTATGCCCCTTTAATGGTCAGGAAGGCAAGTGACCCACAATTGATACATAAAGTAGAGTTGGGAAAGGGTTTGTCACTGTGAGAACGGTAAAGCTATGGAACTGTCTTCCAGTGGACGTTGTTATGGCAGGTTCATTGGTCAGTTTAATAAAAAGCTGGATGAGTTTCTACAAACAAGGAATGTTACAAGTTACTGGTATTGATAAATAAAGTAGAGTTGGGAAAGGGTTTGTCACTGTGAGAACGGTAAAGCTATGGAACTGTCTTCCAGTGGACGTTGTTATGGCAGGTTCATTGGTCAGTTTAATATAAAGCTGGATGAGTTTCTACAAACAAGGAATGTTACAAGTTACTGGGATTGATACATAAAGTAGAGTTGGGAAAGGGAAATTTCCCATTGTCACCCCCCCCCCCTCCTTTATAATTCTGGTGTGGTTTGTTGTTGTTTTTTTGCCTCTGGATGGCAAAATAATGTGGGTATTTGCTGAGTAGGTTGGATGTGTATCTTTATTCCGCCTCACACTATTACACTATTCATTTTAGCTAGTTTGATTGCTTTCTTACACTCCTTGTTACAGTTTTCATAATCCCTAAAGGCCCTTTCCGTTCCCCTGCATATTCCAGCCCCTCCATTCCCCTTATTAATTTAGTTGCCCTTCTCTGAACTGCCTCAATTTCCAAGATGTCCCTTTTGTATATGGGATTCCAAAACTGCACCGCATATTCCAAATGAGGCCTTACCAGTGCCTTGTAAAGAGGGAGAATAATATTTTTCTCTCTTGAATCTATTCCCCTTTTTATACAAGACAATATCTTGCTAGCTCTAGCCGTTGCTACCTGGCATTGTTTGCTACAGCTAAGTCTGTTATCTACCAGAACCCCCAAATCTTTTTCCATTACAGATTCACTTAACACAGAGTTATTTATGGTGTAGGTGGCACAGGGATTGTTAAACCCCAAATGCATCACCTTCCATTTATCTACATTGAATCTCATCTGCCATTCTGCTGCCCATTTTGATAATCTATCTAGGTCTGCTTGCAGCACTTGCACATCATTGGAAGTTTCCAAAGCTCTGCATAGTTTAGTGTCATCAATAGAGATGTTCGAAACTGTTGAGTTTCGTTTTCGAATTTTCGAAATCTTCGGAAATTTCGAAAGTTCGAGTTTCGATTTTTCATTTCTTCGATAATTATCTACTTTGGATTTTCGCTAAAAATCGAAAATTCGAAAAATTCAAGTTCCGTGAAATCCGGGAGTTCCGAAAGTTTCGAAACTGGGTTCTATTCAAACCCACGTTACATCTCTAATCACCAGCAAACACAGAGTCCTTGCTCTCAATGCCCCCTTCTAAGTCATTTATACACATCATGTTTACATTTAAGTAACGTTCCGTAGAAGAGAAAGGCAATAAGACGCTGTTGTTGAACTACAACTCCCCGTTGCCCCTGTAAATCACACGCTGGTTGGAAAGGCGAGGGGGCTCATCATTGTAACTCCAGACCTGTGAAGTCAATAATGGAAATGATAGAGGGCTGTTGCTTCGTGCGCATACTAATCACGTTGCCATTGTCAATGCCCCTTTGTGCAGCCCCGAGCTCTCCATTCATACCCTCTCCTACGGAATGTACAATGGTGCCAGTGTCAGCTCCCCTATAACAGTCACAGCCTTCATCGTCCTCCTCCTCCTCCCTCACTGCCTGGACTGGTCCCTGTAGTGTTCCAACAGCCCAGACACTTCCCTTCTTGGCTCTCAGGGTCCATTTACATTTATCTAGGAAGCAGGAAAAACAGGTGCAGCTACTGGGCATTCATAGACTGGCACGTGGGCACCAGGGGGGTCCGGAGATGAGGGGGGGTAGGGCATTGCTTGTGTTGACTTGGGCTAATGTTACTTTAAAGGGGACACTTACCCTGCATCTAACTGTTTATTTGGACCAGTGCCCTGTTGAGGTCACGTTAACCTGTTGGCAGTGATGAGACGAGAGTTGACGGGATATGTGATGGTTTTACATGCCCACATTTCATCACTATCGCACTTCATTGCCCTAATTGTGTCTGGTTAAGCCCCAACCCCTTAAAGGGACCATACACACACCAATACCGATCATATACGATCGCCTTTCCCATTACACTCTGATTACCGAGACTAGGGAGCCAAACTGGAAGTTATATAACGTTTCCCTCTGTTTGGGCCAGAAGCCAAATTAACTGGGCAGCCCATGTGGCAGCTCCGCTGGTGTTTGTCTGTTTCGTAGCCCATTTCACGTATTAGTATCAATTATGTTCTACTTTAATAGAATTCAGAACTCTGGACTGTAACAGCTCCTGACTTTATTCAATAGATTCTGATTAGTAATTAGGACCAATTTCCCAGTCAGGGGCCACGGCAGCATATAAAATGACCATGGTGATGAAAAGCACCTCCATAGGTTTGGTACCCAGGGCACAGCTGGTATCTGTTCCCAATGATCCACCAATACCAAATAAATACTCTACGACGTGGTCCATCAACCAAATCCCTATAACTCACAAATTGTTGAACTCCTCCAAACGGTTATCTAACGCTGACCGTACTGCTCCCTGGTCCACACCGATTATATACCATTAAACAATGCAGCAGACCACTCCAATTGTGTCAGTTGAAAACAATTTGTAACTTTATTTACTCAGCTGTGAGGTTCCTCTCCGGCAACGTTTCGGGCGGACCTCCACCCTTTATCAAGCCTTGAGGCTTGATTGTTTTCAACTCAACCAAATCCCAATCCATGTCAATAATAATAATAATATCACATCTCCTACTGGACCACAGACCAAACTTCAATACGAGTCTGTACAATGAGACTTTTTTGTATCTACAACTTCTTGAAGGCATCTAGATGGGTTCAGGAGACCCCGAGTCACAGCATAGAATTTCCTATCTAGTATCATTTCAGGACAATGTCCTGTTCCAGCCCCAGGTCCTGGATGGTGGGAAGATTCTCCAGTTACTTGAAGAACTTTTGGGTTCTTTTTAGATACCATCTGTGCCATGGAACATAGAGGGTCCTGGGCTGGTGGGAATCTTCTTATTCATCCTAGAGATTCCCATTAGATGAACGTTCCTCAGATACGGTTCCTTTCTCTTTCTGTGGGTATTTAAATTTGTGGTTCTTTGTCTCCTTGACCCTTTACCCTTGTTTACTTCCATCCTTGCTCCCTTGGTGTTTGTTACAGGGAGATTTTGCTCGAACACAGGTTACAACAAGTTTTCTCTTGTTCGGCCGTTTAAACATTCGCCCCGAGGGCCGAGACAACATTTTACATAGAATTTCTGAATTTCTGGTTATTATTTAACTAAGGTTCCTTCAGGGAATGGAACATTATGTTACCTGCCTCAGATACCTGCAGAACAACTTAACCGTACGACACACGCAAGGAACCGCGGATGGGGAAGGATTTATTTGGGTTGTCGGCCATGAATTATAGATGAGGTCCATTACTGCCTCACAATGGAGATGGCTTTTAGCTTGGTGAGATTTTACCCATAATGCATTTGTCATGAAAGGGAATGGTAATGTGTTTAAAGTAGCAAGTGTTTCTGGGTAATGTTATGATGCTTTCATTGTTGGCCCTTTGCATGGAGGTTGTAGTTCTGCTGCTAATGTCGCTGTTAGTTTATTTCTTTCTGGAAGTGGCAAGCAGTATGGCAGTCTCACTGTATAGTCATTTATCACTGTGGACATGAATGGTCTTCCATGATTCCCTGCAAGGTAAAGACTGAACTGGAGATTTGCTACACGTTGTGCCTAGTAGATGTGGTAATGGAAGGGTCATTGGATCGATACAAGGTGTGCAACCACAATACTGCCAACCGCCCCCCCCCTCTCTTCCCCTCTCTCTCTCTCTCTCTCTCTCCGTCTCTCTCTTTATCTTTCTACGTTACTTTCTCTCTCTCCATTTCTCGCCATGACACTCTCTTCTTAGAAATATTACTCTAAACTGCAGATTAAAGGAGAACCAAAGCTAAAATGAAGATGATTCTGGGTACACACCTGAAAGATCTTTGAAAGATGACAGATGATCTGCAGGATCCTGTCTGTCATTTTTCAACCCGATCGTTCGGAAAAGTAAGGTACACACAGTAACTATAAAGCCCCGATACCGTCAGGGATATCCGATACTATGTGTACCCAGCTTAACAGATACATGATTGTCCCCCGTTTACCATGGTAAAATCATCTGTAATTGGGAAGTTCCGTTTCCTGATTTCTGTAGCTCCTCCTACCTAATAAGTAACAATTGGTTTTCTCACTGCTCAGTCTTGATTGGAGGGAGGTCAAATGCAGGTCAACCAGTTGGGGCAGAAGGGGCTAGAGAATATGTGCACCTATGTATGTGACCCTCTATAAACCTGCAGAGTTAAACTGATATTTTCCCACAATGCTGCTGGTTTCTTGGGTGAGAGATACAGATATCTGTTATAGAATTCATATAGTGTCATTTCCATTTTCCCATAAGTTCTCCTTTACAGGACATTTAAACCCTGTATTTTACATTAGTCCGCATGCCTGCACAGCTATTAGAGATCCAGTAATAAAGAGACCTATTACTTACCTGTTCTTACCTATTACGTATCTGCATCACATTTCAGGCTGTTCCCCACGAGCCATCGGGATTTACTTCTAATCTTTCTGTTATTATGTGTAAATGTTTTGCACGCAGGTGTAAACAATACCAACTAGTAATATACAATAAACAATATACCCTATACGTAGTATACCATATAGACAATATACCCTATAGACAGTATACCCTATAAATACTGTACTGTCTAAGGGAAACACTATGGCAGCTCCCACCCATATGGATAAATATACAGAGAAGGAATGTTCTGTACACACAATAAGCTATACCTCTACATAGTCAATCTCCTCCATTCCCCTTATTAATATAGTTATAATATATCTAATCTGTCTACATAGTCAATATCCTCCATTCCCCTTAATTATTTAGTTGCCCTTTTTGAACCCTATCTAGATCCATAATGACCTTTTTGTTCACAGGATTCTGCATAGTCCAAATTATGTTCTTCCTGGTAGCAGCATTCATTCATTGCCATACAAGATAATGTCAAGGCCAATCATTGGCCGTTATTCCCTGAACCACCTACTCTGTGCAAGTGCAGTATATAAAATGGTTCATAGAGATAAATAATTACATATATATATATTTGCACAAAATAACAGCTTAGTCCTGCATCTGTCAGCTTTCTAAATATTGTGGGGGATGTGCCCTTTAAACCTTTACCCCTCTGCAAGACCAAGTATCTTTCTACTACAACACCCACAATTCCCTTACAACGAATTTAAAATTCTAGAAATACAACAAGCAATTTGAACTACATATCCCAACAGTCACTGAGAGTACAACAGTAAAACGTATGACAGTGTTTGTGAACTTTTAGTAATATCAGTTTTAGAAAAGCTGAAAAGGGGGTTTATTTTGGGACTGCAAATCCAAACATGACCTGGATGCTTCTGAATCATCTTCCGATGAAACTACATTTCCCAGAACCCACTGCAGTAAATACTGCACTAAAAATTTCCAATAACTATTCAGCATGCAGAAGGTTACATGTGTGTGGAAGTTTTAGATGAAGGGAATGATCTAGCCCCACCAGGTGGGCAGTGCAAGGTCCTACAAGCTCATCAACCAGATCCATTTGGTCTGTTGTGCTTCACTAGAGTCAACACTGAAATGAATGAGAAGTTAACCTGAATGGAACTGGACACCCCTCTGTGTTCATTATTTAACATTTTTAAATGGAGCCTTCCTGAAAGAATCACCAGACTGGAGTCCAATAGGGACATTGAATTCACCAAAATCATTTTCTTCTCCTCTCCCACTTTCTATTCCTGTTTTTACTTTCTAACCTTTTACTCCCTTATAAATCCATTTCCATGTGTTTCTCTGATCTGATCCACCAGGAGATTTCCTTGATTAGCAAATTTAACCCTAAACCGCCATGAGGTAGGTCTCAGTGGGTTCCGGAATCCTATTTGTTTCTCGGAATTCATTTCTTAGTTACTACTCCAAAAATGTTTTGCTTTGTGAAGACCTGGTTTGTGTAATAGACCAGGTAGATCAGAAAAAAACAGGAAGACCATGTAGATCAGGATGACCAGGTAGATCAGGAAGACCATGTAGATCAGGAAGACCAGGTAGATTAGGAAGACCATGTAGATTAGGAAGACCAGGTAGATTAGGAAGACCATGTAGATTAGGAAGACCAGGTAGATTAGGAAGACCATGTAGATCAGGAAGACCAGGTAGATTAGGAAGACCATGTAGATCAGGAAGACCAGGTAGATTAGGAAGACCATGTAGATTAGGAAGACCAGGTAGATTAGGAAGACCAGGATAGATTAGGATGACCAGGTAGATTAGGATGACCAGGTAGATTAGGAAGACCATGAAGACCAGGTAGATTAGGAAGACCATTAAGACCAGGTAGATCAGGATGACCAGGTAGATCAGGGAGACCAGGTAGATCAGGAAGACCAGGTAGATCAGGATGACCAGGTAGATTAGGAAGACCAGGTAGATTAGGTAGATCAGGAGGACCAGGTAGATTAGGAAGACCAGGAAGACCATGTAGATCAGGATGACCAGGTAAATCAGGGAGACATGGAACACCATGAAGACCAAGCAGATCAGGAAGACCATGTAGACCATGAAGACCAGGTAGATTATGAAGACCATGTAGATCAGGAAGACCAGGTAAATCAGGAAGACATGGAAGACCATGAAGACCAGGTAGATTAGGAAGACCAGGTAGATTAGGAAGACCAGGTAGATTAGGAAGACCAGGAAGACCATGTAGATCAGGAAGTCCAGGTAGACCTGAAAGACCAGGAAGACCAGTCAGGCAGTCAGTTAGAAAGTTTGTAGGTCTTAGTGTATATTGAGGAAAACACACATGTTCTTCTCTGACTCCCCATATTTTAAATGTTAACAAGTTCTTGGTTTCTTTCTGCAGATGACTTCATCAGTAAAGGTCTATTACAGCCAGGTAGGAAGACCAGGTAGATTAGGATGACCAGGTTAGATTAGGATGACCAGGTAGATTAGGATGACCAGGTAGATTAGGAAGACCATGAAGACCAGGTAGATTAGGAAGACCATTAAGACCAGGTAGATCAGGATGACCAGGTAGATCAGGGAGACCAGGTAGATCAGGAAGACCAGGTAGATCAGGATGACCAGGTAGATTAGGAAGACCAGGTAGATTAGGTAGATCAGGAGGACCAGGTAGATTAGGAAGACCAGGAAGACCATGTAGATCAGGATGACCAGGTAAATCAGGGAGACATGGAACACCATGAAGACCAAGCAGATCAGGAAGACCATGTAGACCATGAAGACCAGGTAGATTATGAAGACCATGTAGATCAGGAAGACCAGGTAAATCAGGAAGACATGGAAGACCATGAAGACCAGGTAGATTAGGAAGACCAGGTAGATTAGGAAGACCAGGTAGATTAGGAAGACCAGGAAAACCATGTAGATCAGGAAGTCCAGGTAGACCTGAAAGACCAGGAAGACCAGTCAGGCAGTCAGTTAGAAAGTTTGTAGGTCTTAGTGTATATTGAGGAAAACACACATGTTCTTCTCTGACTCCCCATATTTTAAATGTTAACAAGTTCTTGGTTTCTTTCTGCAGATGACTTCATCAGTAAAGGTCTATTACAGCCAAACCACTCAGACTGACAGCCGGCCTCTGATAGGTACCAACCTGAGGAAGAGGAGGGTTATGACCAAGGATGGTCGGAGCAATGTTCGCATGGACCATATCACAGACAAAGGCTTTCTCTACCTCAAGGACTTGTGGACGACCTTCATTGACATGCAATGGCGGTACAAGCTTCTCTTATTCTCTGCAACATTTGCAGGAACATGGTTTATTTTTGGTGTGATTTGGTATTTGGTGGCTCTGGTGCATGGGGATCTCCTAGAATTCAATGCTCCAGCCAACCATACTCCATGTGTCATGCAAGTACACACATTAACCGGTGCTTTCCTTTTCTCACTGGAGTCCCAGACGACCATAGGCTATGGATTTCGCTACATTAGTGAGGAATGCCCCTTTGCCATTGTCCTCCTCATTACTCAGCTGGTCCTTACCACCATTATGGAAATCTTCATCACAGGGACTTTTCTGGCCAAAATTGCCCGTCCCAAAAAGAGGGCGGAAACAATAAAGTTTAGTCAAAATGCAGTTGTGTCCCAACATGAGGGGAAGCTGTGTCTGATGATCCGTGTGGCCAACATGAGGAAAAGTCTCTTAATTGGCTGCCAGGTGACAGGGAAGCTCCTCCAGACCCACGTTACTAAAGAAGGTGAGAACATCCATCTAAATCAGATTAATGTGGACTTCCAGGTGGACACTTCTTCTGACAGCCCATTTTTGATCCTTCCACTCACTTTTTACCATGTCATTGATGACTCCAGCCCTCTGAGAAATGTGGCCATTCGTTCTGGGGAAGGGGACTTTGAGCTAGTGGTCATACTCAGTGGGACTGTGGAATCAACCAGTGCTACTTGCCAAGTGAGGACCTCCTATCTCCCCGAGGAGATACTGTGGGGTTATGAGTTCAGCCCAGTGATTTCCGTCTCTTCCAGTGGAAAATATATTGCTGACTTCAGCCTGTTTGACAAGGTCCACAAAGTGTCCCCTCCGTGCTGCTTCCGTGAGGCTGTGCGATATGGGGACCCTGAAAAGATTAAGCTAGAAGAATCTTTCAGAGAGAAACCTGAGAAGGATGGAAGCCCCCTCAGTGTCAGGATCAGCAATGTATGATGTGCTTTCCTCTACCATGGCACCTAGATTTGTGTCCAATACACTGTATCCTTAGGTCATGATAAAATTTTAGGAAACCTTTAGGAAACCCACCAATTGAATGTTTATAACGCAAGGAACGCTCTTTATTACGCAGGGCGTTTCTACCTAGAGAGGTGCTGGAACTGTAGTTACAGATGAACTGGGTTGAAATGATGTTTGTGATCCTATGAGATAGCACCACTACAGTACACCTTACGTTAGTGACAATAAGAATGTACGAGTCCCCAATCATCCTTCCACCTTAACCCATCCCAGGTTTGGACTAATCACAGGACTATTTCCATGAACTCATCATCGACGACCAATCCGTGGATCAATGCCTGTCCATCTGGAATTGAATTCTCAGTGTAAATCAGAGTCAACAGAGAACAGATTAGGGCCCAAGGGATCATTGTCATTTTTTGGGGGGCTACTTCTACTACATAGTCTGTTCATAGATAAACAGGGAAACTCAATGGTTTTACTTGAGCACAAAGTAAACATAGATAACGGATGTAACTGGGAACCCTAAAAGTTTTTAGAAGGACAGGATGTTCCAAGCTCTCCCCATATCAGAGACCAGAGCACCATGTTCTTCTCCACCTTTCTTAACTGCCTTCTCCTGAAAGAACTAATATCATTGGAACTGTAGTACTGTGAAATGGGAGATGGGTACACAGGGTCAGACAAGCTGCTAAACAAGCCCATGTCTTATCGTAGTTAGACCCCTTAATAGGAGTCACATTGGGAAGTATCAGGAGAAGGTAGAGGGCATTTCATTCT
The DNA here is from genome assembly GCA_019447015.1 of Hymenochirus boettgeri. NCBI lineage: Eukaryota > Metazoa > Chordata > Amphibia > Anura > Pipidae > Hymenochirus > Hymenochirus boettgeri. The sequence goes on from JAACNH010000413.1 coordinate 147,480, forward strand.
ACTGTTTAGTACTAAGCACTGGATTGTATTTAGCTGAACTACTGAACAGCTGAGAATCAGTTTGTAACTCTAGAGATTTCTATGTTTTGTACTAACTTTGCACCTTAAATAACCATAATATATAAAATGATAAGAATATATGGAGCTGTTTGTGGATGTGAGTGTACAAAAGTCAATGGTTAACATTTCCTGGACCTGGATACAGGTCTAATGATAACTACCAAAACCAAGGATATCTACCAAAACAGAGACATCAACACCCCAAATCAATAGGAAAGGATCTCACCGGGATTTACTGTAATCCTGATATCTAAATTCTAATCACTATGAAAGGATCTCCCATCTTTAAGACATATTCCTTATAATCCATTTACTGGCAGTTCTGTAAGGTGATGCATTTGGGGTTTAACAATCCCTGTGCCATCTACACCATAAATAACTCTGTGTTAAGTTCATCTGTAATGGAAAAAGATTTGGGGGTTCTGGTAGATAACAGACTTAGCTGTAGCAAACAATGCCAGGTAGCAACGGCTAGAGCTAGCAAGATATTGTCTTGTATAAAAAGGGGAATAGATTCAAGGGAGAAAAATATTATTCTCCCTCTTTACAAGGCACTGGTAAGGCCTCATTTGGAATACGCAGTGCAGTTTTGGAATCCCATATACAAAAGGGACATCTTGGAAATGGAAGCAGTTCAGAGAAGGGCAACTAAATTAATAAAGGGAATGGAGGGGTGAAATTAATAAAGGGAATGCAGGTAGATTAAACAAGTTAGGTCTGTTTACATTGGAGAAGTGACGTTTGCGTGGGGATATGATCACTTTATATAAATATATTAATGGGCCATACAATGAACTCTCTGGTGCATTGTTCACTAATAGGTCATATCAGAGGACACGTGGACATCCTTTAAGGTTGGAAGAAAAGAAGTTTCATCTTCAGGTTAGGAAAGGTTTCTTTACAGTGAGAACGGTGACACTGTGGAACTGTCTTCCAGCAGATGTGGTAATGGAAATTATAGCAGATAATGTCAGATAATAATAGACATAGGACTATGTGGTGGGATACGGGGGGCCGTATTCACAAAGATCAGTTATAAAAGTCCGCTAGAACGTGTCGTTTTTCAGATGATGATATCGATTTTCAGCCAAGGTGTAAATAGCCACTGTGTCCAAAAATGGATATTGAAATACCATCTAGTACCAACTTTGTGGGCCCAGTGGCTATTTACACCGTGGCCGAAAAGCGTTATCGGAGAAAACCACAGATTCTAGCAGACTTTCCCAATAACAAATCCTTATAAAAAGCCCGGAGTCTCCAATCTCAAACCTAGAGACGAATGCGGAACAGGACATGGACACTGCCCGTCTCAGCACCAGTTATCTCCAGGGCAGCGCCATTTTAAATGGTCCGTCATGCTAAATGGATAGGGCTTAGACCATCTGGGAGGTGGTTTGGCTGGGTAACGTGGGGCTCATGGAAGGCCCTTCCCATATCCTAGTTTTTTTTCATACCATTTTATATTGGGAACAATTCTCTATATTCCCCTTTACTGTTCCCTCTGGGCACTACCCTAGAAGGGCCCGAATGACCCAGTATTCCACAGTCACGGTGATAGAGGAATAATTGTGGTTCCTTTTGTAACTCACAATGTCATTTATTGTTATGTCCGTATGGTGTGGGAGAGAGAATAAATAAACAGAATGAATGGGTCTGGGAGAGAAGTTGATCCACTGGTTCCCTATAGTTTTACAATGAACCTTCCAACCCCCATTTAAATCCATCTGTTCGGAGAGACAAATTATTTTGACCCTGAAATGATGGAGCTTCATGCAGGACACCAGGCATTGGCCACATTCCCAGGTTGCAGAATCGATTCCCACCCATTCATTGTCTATTTACTATCTCAGGATGGGCAGTTTGCCCACAAGCCCATGACTTAGAGGGAACGGTGATTGTAGACCTACGGGTGACCAACATTGATTCCAGATCAAGATGGGGAATGACCGGGCCAGTAACAGGTCACAGACTCTGCAGTCAGACATCAGCCAAGGGCTCTCCACACCCTGCCCAGCTCTGTACGGCCCATTCCTGCTCTCGTTGTCTCAGTACAGAGATGGGCAGGGTGTGGAGAGCCCTTGGTTGAGGTCTGTAGCAGTTTTGTAGGGGGCACCACTGATGACTAGTTACACCAGTGCAGTGTTAAGTTTAAGGGCAGCACCATAAACTCAGAATGCAGATTTCCAGTAGCTTCGCTGAACTTAGTGGTCTCTCTTAATGTCAATGTTTTTAACTTGGTTCTATTGTTGGTTCATTCCTATTGGAAGGACTAGGGTGTAAATCTAGGGTGTAAATTACTGGTGTCCTAGGGAATCTCTTTCTCCTGCAGCCAAATCCATCAACGTTCTCCAGCTGGTGTCACTTCTCTGATAAATTTGTCCAGCCCTTACTGGTTTCTCTATTAAAATATTATAGAATCCCCCAACAGTGACCACTTGAAGGTCCATAAATTACCCAAATTGGGACACAGGTGGCACATGAACCCAATTCCAACCCCAACGAGGCCTGAAGACTTGGGACAGAGCAAAACAAGACAACCGAGAGATTCTGAAATCCAGATCCAGTCTTAACGCTGAAGTTTTAATAACCTTGAACATACGTAAAGTCTTGAACACGACACATTCACATGAACCTAATATAAAATGCACAACCAGGACAGTAGGCAAAGCACACACAAACTCACACAAAGAACTTACAGCAGGTCCCCAACACATCACAAGAGAGCAAACCAGAAGTCAACACATCTATAGTCAACTCCAAACAGAAGCTCGCCCCAAACTATCTTGGAGCCACCGATAATGTTGCAGTCCAATCCCACACTAAGTAGGTTGCAGACACCATACACTCCGGAAGACTACTACTGATAACGGGAAGGTTTGTGGAAACCCAAACCCACACACAAGAGAGAACAAGGTTCTATGTTCCCTATCATATTCCTAAACACACAATAACCTACGTGATCTGATCTTTACATTAACACTGTCAATTGTCTCACTGAAATCCGACTATCCCCAAAGTACCAGATGACCTCAAACCCCCCAAGACTGATATAAAGGGTAACGTGAGAGAATTACATAGAACTGTTTAACCTGAATTCAAACATAAAACAAACTACACGTCATCTGTGGGAATGCAAACCAGGGCAACCTCTTAATGTACCTACAATGCAAAAATGCCTTCCAACAAAGGGGTCATCAGATACTCAACCAATGTTACACCAACCAGCAAATCTACAGTCCATGAAGAGCTTAGGGTGCATGGTGCCCCATGAAAAAATTTGGGTTCTGTATCTAAGGCATCTGTAAAATATGGTATCCGGACAAGTTGGAGTTAAATAAAAGCCCTTCCATCATACCTTTAATATGGACCGTGGATTAAATGTATAATTAAAACCTGTGACAAGTTTTGTTGCTCTAAATGTTTATCAATACAACTTCCTGAACACTTCCTGCTTTCACCAGCTTGTACTCATGTGACCATGCCTGCAGTAATAGGCTCCTCTGTCAACTGTCATTTCTTTGTCAGTGCAGGGGAGGAGCAATGGATGTCACTCACACAACTAGAAGCAGGAAGTTTGGACATTCGCTGCAATATCATTTCTCACAGGCGGCAGACATGTGATTCAGGGCTCATTTATAAAATAAAGTCTGCAGGCTTTTAACATTAACTTGTTTAGAGGCCATAGTTGCCCTTTAATGAGAATCCCCTAAAAATACTGAATAGAATATCAAACCTACCCCACCACATTGTCCCAATCACTAGAAAAAGAATCTGAAGGTTCCCAACCGTGATCTCTAACTATACAGGATACACACACCTGGAAAGCAGGGATATGCTTTTGCAGCTAACAGGCTAAAAGGGGAAATGTACTGTTCTTAGTTTTATTAACAGGTTGCAGCCACAAATGTCATCCAGGGCTTCTTCTAAAAGAAAGATTGCAGGCTTTTATTTAACCATAACCACAGTTGCCCATTAATAAAAATACATTTAGTTTATGTTAATCCATCAAAGGCTCTTTCCCCATTTTGTTTCCCCTTCCTCTGGATCATCTGGTACATAGAACAGAATTTGAACTTGATGGTTGTATTTATTCAGCCTTAAAAGGAGAACTATAGTGCGTAAACCTTCTGGGGCAGGTAGGTAGGATTGGTACTTTCTGAATTGGATAATCGTAAGGAGACCATTAGCTGCGCTACCAGAAAATGTTTGATCACACCACAGGTTTCTTTATTGTGTAGTAAACATGGCTTGTACTATTCAGACGCGTCCTTACTAATAGGTATGATACCTCCCAATATCATTTCTATATGGAGCAGCAGCACCAAGAAAACTGCTTCTGCCAGTCTTCCAGAGTGCTTCAGCACTATCTTTAATACAGGAAGGTCCAGGGCACTAACCTGGCAAATGAAAACAATGTGCTGTAGCTACACATTTTATGTGTAGAATAAAGACAGATACAAAATATGAATTCTGGGTAAGGATTGGGATATGAAAGGGACATTTGCGCTGGACAAAAAAGGCAGCCAATTAAAACAGAGCAGAGGTGGATTCAGAATATAATAAACACTAGAGAATCCATTGAAGAGAGTCACAATTGGAAACATTTGGGACAAGCCCATGTTCTATTAATAAGCAGCGACCAATCAGATGTTCTCTAACTGCAGACGACCAGCAAAAAGCCAACATCGATTGGATGCAGCCAATTTATAGCACATTTACTGTTATTGGGCGATTGTTCATTTAATATCCCTCACACACCCCACTTGAACTTACCTTTAAGTCGTTATAAACCCAACGCACCAATATAGGATTATTCATGTCATGTGAATGAACGGGAAAGAAAGGAGGAGCTATGGCCCCCAAGACAGGCAATGGAAGGGGGCAGTAAGGGACATAGGGAGTACATTATTCCAGTAATCCACAATACAAACTCCCCCCTATGAGGATAAAGATTTAAAAATGACCATTTGGTTCTATCCAGACACCGTTTTATGGGGAAAATGTTTATTTTTAAAGAAATAATTTACATTTCATAGAAAACACACAGATTAAAAGTGATTTTACACACCCAGCAGGTTACACAGATCCCCATGGAGAGACTTAATAGGGCGTCAAGTATCTACACAGAGAGAGACTTAACAGGGAGATATGAATCTGTACACAGAGAGAGACATCCCTATAGAGAGATGAGAATCTGTACACAGAGAGAGACATTCCTATAGAGAGACTGTTACTGTAATAGGGAGATGAGAATCTGTACACAGAGAGAGACATTCCTATAGAGAGACTGTTACTGTAATAGGGAGATAGAATCTGTACACAGAGAGAGACTTCCTATAGAGAGACTGTTACTGTAATGGGAGATGAGAATCTGTACACAGAGGAGACATCCTATAGAGAGATGAGAATCTGTACACAGAGAGAACATTCCTATAGAGAGACTGTTACCGTAACAGGGAATGAGAATCTGTACACAGAGAGACCTTCCTATAGAGGACTGTTACTGAATAGGGAATGAGAATCTGTACACAGAGAGAGACATTCCTATAGAGAGACTGTTACTGTAATAGGAGATGAAATCTGTACACAGAGAGAGACATTCCTATAGAGAGACTGTTACTGTAAAGGGAGATAACAATCTGTACACAGAGAGAGACATTCTATAAGAGACTGTTACTGTAATAGGGAGATGAGAATCTGTACACAGAGAGAGACATTCCTAGAGAGACTGTTACTGTATAGGAGATGAGAATCTGTACACAGAGAGAGACATTCCTATAGAGAGACTGTTACGTAATAGGGAGATAGAATCTGTACACAGAGAGAGACATTCCTATAGAGAGACTGTTACTGTAATAGGGAGATGAGAATCTGTACACAGAGAGAGACTTAACGGGAGATGAGAATCTGTACACAAGAGAAGACATCCCTATAGAGAGACTGTTACTGTAATAGGGAGATGAGAATCTGTACACAGAGAGAGACTTTCCTATAGAGAGACTGTTACTGTAATAGGAGATGAGAATCTGTACACAGAAGAGACTTAACAGGGAGATGAGAATCTGTACACAGAGAGAGAGACATCCCTATAGAGAGACTGTTACTGTAATAGGGAGATGACAATCTGTACACAGAGAGAGACTTAACAGGGAGATGAGAATCTGTACACAGAGAGAGAGACATCCCTATAGAGAGACTGTTACTGTAATAGGGAGATGACAATCTGTACACAGAGAGAGACATCCGTATAGAGAGACTGTTACCGTAATAGGGAGATGAGAATCTGTACACAGACTCATGCCCGTAGAGACTGTTAAAACACAGAGACATTCCTATGGAGAGACTGTGCAAAGATATTATAATCCACCTATTAACATAGAGACATCTCTATAGAGATTTAATAGGCAATGAGATATCTATAACACATAAGACATCCCGCTAGAAGAGACCTAATAGCAGCTCTCATGGAATGCACAAAATAAAGTAGAATTCATAAGCACCGACGCCCTCTACTGTCCATCATTCCAAACAAAACACCTTCGTACAGTCAAACCTTAAAGGTGCATACACTGTGGGATATTGGATTAATCTAATATTAAAATATATGGGGGAAAAGATCAGCTCTGCTCTAAGTTTGGCCATAAAGTGATGTCTGTGCAAACAACCAGACATTAACCATTTACAGGCCGGTGGCAGCCAGATAACATCTGATTGGTAGAGGCAGATAAAGTTCACTTGCCCCAATGCGTCCGGTCACAGATGTTTTGGAAAACTGTGACGGTTACCTGGGTAAATACGATAGGTTAACCCATGAAATACATATTTATAATTAAACATTCCTATTAATTAAAACCAGTGTTTAATCAACCCATGATAAAAGCCCATTCATGCATTTAAAGGGATGGAGGATTAAAGGCACAAATGTTGGGCAGATAAGGGTAAATGGATAAACGACACTACGCCCGGCTTCATTTTCGTGTGAGTTATTACATGTTATACTTTAATACTGCACACAAGATAGCCCAAACGTGTGAGTTATACATAAAAAACTAACTCACTGCACTCGATACCCAAACCTGCTCACCGGCGAGCTCCAAAGCCCCGTCGCTCCCACATAATAATACCCCTGCACTGATGGCACCGTGTGCACCCCCCCCGTGAGTATACTGTTATAATAATTTACTGCATGATGGCCTCTCACAACGTCGTGAGTTTCACCCCCCATCAATGTGACTAATAAGACTGGCACTGATACCCAATGTGTGAGTTAACAGGTCTCTTTTTATAATAATACTGGCACTGAAGCAAACGTGTGCACGTCTATAATAATAATTATGACACTTGATACCAAGGTTGTGATGACCCCATGTTATAATAATACTACACTGATGGCAAACCGTGGGAGTTATTAATGTTTATAATAAGACGGCAGATAGCCATCTAGTCCCCGTGAGATATAACAATTATAATAATACTGCACCGCCCCCGATACCCAAACCTTGTGTGAGTATAATGCTATAATACATACGACACTGATGCGCCGCCCTTTCGTGGAGTTACTAATCTTTATAATAATACTGCACTGATAGCCAATGTGTGAGCATCACTAATACTGCAACCACGCAAATGCCCCCCCAACGTGTGAGTTATTTATCATGTTAAGACATCTTGCGTCTATATAAAATACCCTTTTATTGGCAACTAACATGTATTGAAATGCCTAAGCTTTTGCTAGACCTTCCTAAGGCTTCGTAGCCACGTACATCACGTGTGGATTTTGCCAACCGGTCTTTCAACCCGCGACGCACACAATGCTGTACACATGTTGCTCGGCCAATAAATCCCCCCCTCAGGGCCCCCGCCGCACCTCCTCCCCTTTTTTTTTTTTTCTTTTCCCCCGAGTATTTATGATGCTTTTTTTAGGTTTTTTTATCCGGCCGATAAAGTTGGCCGACATCCCGGCCACACACCCCACCCGTTGTATTTTGTCCAGCTATCGAAACAAAACATTCACTAACACATTGTGAGTCGCGCGGTAGGGACTTCTAACGCACTTGAAAATTGGATTACATTCATCATTTTCTTATTGTAATTATAAAAATCTAAACGTTATCACACACGCAGCGGACTCCGGCAACACTCTCCCCGCTCTGATAGGTCCATCTGGTCTGTACTGTTTCTGGCCCTCTCTTCCCCCTTTCTCCCTCGTCCCTACCTTGGGGGAGGGGGGCGTATGGGGCGTTCTCGTATTATCTGGTGGAGTGATTGTTCGAATAGAAGATCGCTATTGCACCTACAACACAAGGGTTACACTTTAGGTAATGAAAGCTATGCTGTCTGGACAATGCTACATTAATGGCCTGGTGCTTACGATCCAAGCAGTAATTGTCTTACCTCTCATTTTGATGTGTGGGCTGGGAATGACCTTCATCATAACAAGGGGTTGTGTGTTGTATTGCATATCAGCATTCAATAGTCGTCACGCGATTCGTGGTCACTGCTACTGGTTGGGTTGCACCTTTCACTGTCCAGTCATAACGCTACTGCAAAGAACTTGTTAATGTAAGATCTGCCTAACGAATGGTCTCTAGAAATCCTGTTACAGTCCACCCCCCCCAAATTTATTAGGAGGGGAACACGCTGTTCCCTGTTGTTGACGTGTAGCAGAAAAGACGCCCAACATACTGTTGTCGTCATCACGGAATGTTGGTTTACAGTGACATGGATACATTCCCATGTTCAGGCCCCTGCCGAAGAGGCACAATTAACACATTTATTTGACCATACATATTGTTGTCAGAATAGGGGGTTTTTCTGTGGGGCCAATGTTAATCAGATTGATGCGTTGGGGGGAGAAAGGAAGCCCATTTACGATAGCCCTTTTATTGACTCTCCCTGTACAGTATCCCAATATTTAATAGTTACTGGCACTGCGGATCCCCGCCCAGTTTTTGTGTTTGTATATGCCTTGAATATATCATGGCTGTTCTTCGGAGTCCCCCTGACCTGGTGTCTTCCCCTTAATTTTGCTTGGTGATCGGCATCGGTCATCCATGACTTGACTGGGTCCCATAAGCTTTGTCATTCAGTGGGTTTTGCTCCACCACATGAGACATTTTTTTACACTGTTGTTGTTGTCTTTACCCAGGGCTTGGTTAGATCCGGCCATCCCCCTCCCGCCAAGCTGGACGTTGAGGCCGGCCGCCGTAACGTCGACTGCGACACGTCTACCCACCCCTGGAGGCATGTGTTCGTCCCTGTCCCCACAAATCGTATGGGACACCCGTCACCCAAACTGGGCACCCCCTGTCATCTTGGGGAGGCACGTTGCCCGTGTGTCCCACCTCCTTCTACATCCGGTTAGCAACTATGGTGACTACCCTCCCCCACGATTGTATGGGATGTGACCCCTTGCCCAACATCCCGTACTGGGCCCGCGCCCAGGCACACGCTAGACTGGCTCGATCCCATCCTCTCCCTTCTGTCAAGACCAATACGTCCCCCCAGATCGCCAGGGCACCCACAGAGACCTGGACCTTACGCCTGTATAGGGCGCACGACCAGTGACTGTGCCCCTACTCCCATTTCCCACCTCTCATCCTGTACAGAACCATACCCTTCCTCACGTAGCCCGGGGGGCAATGCCTGTACCTGTATGGGCGGAAGGGCGCTGTGCTATCAATTCCTCCTACACTCTGTCCACCAGAAGAAACTTCCCCGACTTCAGCATCAGGGAACCAAGGACTGTACTACACCCCTGTACTGGGGAGGCAGTGAAGGCATCCCAATCCTCTCCAGCTTGTCCACCAGAAAGTGCTTCCCCCACCAGATAGCACAACGGCAGCACAACAGGACTGTACCTAATTACGGGAAGGAAGGGCACTGTATACCATCCCTCTCCATCTGCTGCAGTACTTCCCAGCTCTGCAGGGCACTGACTGTACACCTACCCTGCTACTGGGAGGCCCCACCCCGCCGAGTGCATGCCGAGTATCACCCCATCCTCTCCCCCCTACACAGCATTACTTCCCAGATGCTCAGGGCACACTGACCATTCGTACCCTACTGCTCCACCTCGGGAGGAAGTGCACCCGTGACTACACCACTCCTCGCTCAGATCTTGTACCGACGCTTCCCCAGATACGCCAGGAACTGCCCTGTACTCCTTCTTCCTTGTACTGCCGGACGCTTGATGCCCCTGTCTTTTGGAAAACCTCAGTCTGTCGACACCCCCGACCCACGCTCACACCCATTCCCTAGCCGGGCACACCACTCGCCCCCAGCCGTACTCCCCCCCGTCGCGACCTGCCGCGAGCCGTGACTGTATCCCATCCCACTACCCTCCAAATCACCGGTACCAGCCACGACTATCGTTGATGACGCACGACTACGTATCCTTTCCACAGCCTAGGACAAGAATGCCACGGGGAACTACTGTACCTTATGTACTGGGACGGAGTGGATATGTGACTATCCCATCCCTCTCCACGAGATGTTACAGAAAGTAACCTTCCCAGATAGCCCGAAGCGTGAATACTGACTCTCCCTGTACCACTACTGTACTGAGGAGGAAGTGATGGTATCCATCCCTCTCCACCTGTACAGAAAAGTACTCTCCCCAGATAGCCAGGGGACCTGACTGTACCTACTGTACGGGGAGGAAGTGACTGTGTATCCCATCCCTCTCCATCTGTACAGAAAGTACCTCCCCACATAGCCAGGGAACTGACTGTACCTACTGTACTGGGAGGAAGTGACTGTGTATCCCATCCTTCTCCACCTGTACAAAAAGTACCCCAGAGAGCCAGAGACATGACTGTAGATACTGTACAGTACATTATGGCAACTCCTACATAAATAGGAACCAAGAGTAGTTTGTGGTGTGTGTTTTTAGAAGGTCTTTTTGATTTCTTGCAGCGCGCTGAATTCGTTGTTCCTTTCCACCAAATATTAAGAGCGTGCGAGTTGAGTGGAAGTTCGTGAACCAGACTCTGAGACCAGCTTTGTGTTCTATGATGGATCCTGACAGGTAACCTTAGTCACTAGACTGTCTCTTTGGGCTTTTCTGTAGTTTGTTGACCCTTCACATTATATTCTATGTTTCCAGCCCCGTACAAAGACCGAGTACTTCCTACTTCAAGGCTTCACACTAAACAGTGTTAACGTGAACGACCGAGGAGAATATTCCTGTGAGGTTGCAGGAATAGGCACTGATGAGAAAACGGTTGTACGGGGATGCGAAAACCCGCTCTTTGTTATAGGTAAGATTCTGACCATCATTACATTGAATTAAAAGATCGGTGCAGCCAATGTCTAAATCCCTGCTTGGTTTCCCAGCTCCCCTGGTCCATTAAGCACTGTGGTGCGAGTTCGGTCAGAACAGGGAGCAAGGTCGAGCTGCAATGTTTAGAGAGGGGGGCTATCCGGAACCCACATTCACATGGTACCGTAACAAGGCCCCATTGAATCCAAAGGCACCGAACGCCACTTACACCATCAACAAAGGAGTATTGGTAAGATGACTCTGTTTGGTTTATGGCTGTCTTTTATTTTCCTCCGGTCTTCTAACCTGGGGTTGTCGGACTTAATCATGCAAACTGCTTTAAGGAGAACTAAAGTTTCCAGACCACAATGTCCCAATAGACCCAGCTTGTGCTATGTTGTGAATTGTGCTCTCTTCACCTCTCCTTTGCAGTGGCTGCTGGGAGATTTATGAAATAAACCTGTGGGTACTAGGGGTAAGCTCCCATAATCCTGCGTGCAGGCACATGCTCTGTAGTGCTCAGCAGATAAAACAAGGAAGTTGCAGCCTTGATTCTTAGAAGCTGATGTCCAATCGCATAACAGCACAGTGATTCTCCCTGACACAGAGCAGGGATTTCAGTTTTTGTTTTTAACACAACCGCTCCTGTCCTAACAATGATTAATCCTTTAAAAACAAAAGAAAAGTAATCTTGTGTGTATCATATAGATATGGTTATGGGTTGTACTGGCAACAACATGGAAGCTTTCTTACTTACAGAATCTATTACTTACATGTACTAAATGCAATTACCCGTATATACTCGAGTATAAGCCGAGGTACCAATTTGCCTCCAAAATCAGAAAAACATGATTGACTCGAGTATAAGCCGGGGGTAGAAATTAGGACCATTACTGCCTCTGCTTCTATATATGACATTAGTTGCCCTTTAAATGTACAGTAATCCCATACAGTAACCCTAATACCTTTCCACGTAGACGTTTGGAAACTACAACTCCCAGCATGCTTTGTTGCTGGAGTTGTAGTTTCCAAACACCTATAGTAGGAAGGTATTGGGTGTTACTGTATGGCATACTGTCCCCCACCCTAGAGGCTCCCCCCCCCCCCTCCCCAGTTCACTTACCGTACCTGGCCAGTCTTCATCTCTCCGCCGGCCGCCGCTCTCCTGTGCAGAGCCGGCAGTTCCCAGTACTGCTGGCGATGACGTCATCCCGCCAGCGTGCGCGATGACATCATCGCGCACCCATGAAGAACTACTGGGAACTGCCGGCTTTCCTTCCTGACTCGTGGCTGCATCTGAAATTAAGGTAAGTTTTCTCTTGACTCGAGTAAAGCCGAGGCAAGGTTTTAGGTCGATTTTTAAACCTAAAAACCTAGGCTTATACTCGTAGTATATACGGTACTAGAGAAGAATCTTACAATGTATAGGTTTTTGGGAAGAAAAGCTTTCATATTAGAATTAAAGGGCAATTACTTAAGTATATTGTAGTTATTGGTCCCCCTGCCCCAACCACCATAATAGATTTTTTAGAAAGTCCCCGATAGTTCTTACCTTGCCTCTTTCCTCCGCCGCACTGCCCGGCCCTCGCTTGCACGGAACATGCAAGAGGGGGGGACGGCAGTCGGTCTCTGATTGGCTGAGAGACAGACAATCAGGGAGACGCGGCTGCCGGCTGCTCAGAACGCCAGGGAGAGAGTTAAGGTAAGTAACTATTGGGGGACTTTCTCAAAATTCTATTATGGCGGTTGGGGCTGGGGGACCAATAACTACAATATTACCAAGGGGTTTGGAGCTAGGGAGAGCAAAACGGGAGGGAGAGGGAGGGAGGACTCTCTGAGCATGTCTCAGAACTGGTTGAGGTTGAGACTGCGACAGGCACAGGATGAGTCACTCAAAGCTCCTACACTGCAGTTTCCTGACTTTGGAGGGTCATAGCAGGGCAGCCGTTTGGAGCAGAGATGTCAGGTAAGGATTTTTGTACACTACAGAGTGGGGCCAGTATGGGGTTAAATTTCAGTTTCGGGGGTGGACCTGCCCTTTAAAAATAAAAATAAAAAAATAAAATTCTCCTTTAATAGTAAGATCCTAGATCACTATTATAAAAACACGGAAGGATTTCACAACCACACCGTGAAATCCCATAATGATGTAATGATTGTGTAACAATCTGTAAGTGAAGACATCCTGGGAACAGGAAATCCATGATCTATGAAATCACATGATTTCCAAATAGAACAAAGTTAACGTATCCACGTGTGTTCCTGGGTCTCCTGGGGAATATGCGGTGCAGTGGTTGGAATCCCATATACAAAAGGGACAATGTTGGAAATGGAGTTCAGAGAAGGGCAACTAAATTAATAAGGGGAATGGAGGGGCTTAACTATGCAGGCAGATTAGACAAGTTATAATAAATGAATAAGGGGAATGGATGAGTTTGACTATGCAGGCAGATTAGACAAGTTAAACTAAATTAATAAGGGAATGGAGGGCCTTGACTATGCAGGCAGATTAGACAAGTTAAAATTAAATTAATAAGGGGAATGGAGGCCTTGAATATGCAGGCAGATTGACAAGTTAATTAAATTAATAAGGGGAATGGATGGGCTTAACTATGCAGGCAGATTAGACAAGTTATAACTAAATGAATAAGGGAATGGAGGGTTGACTATGCAGGCAGATTAGACAAGTTAAAACTAAATTAATAAGGGGAATGGAGGGCCTTGACTATGCGGCAGATTAGACAAGTTAGGGTGTTTACATTGGAGAAGTGTGGTTTGCGCAGTATATCTGATTAGCCCTTAATATTGTTGTTTTTTCCTTATCCAGACATTTGCTCAGGTGACCCCGGCAGACGGTGGGGAATATTACTGCGATGTGTGAACAATAGGGCAAACAGGTGTCCGGGACCATTCGAAGGATGTCAGTAAGTAACTCATTTCGTTGGTTTCATTAGCTCGGTACAAACTAATCATCCAGCCAGGGGCAAGTCCTATATGTAGTAACCTGAGTTCAAAGTCGGTCCACCCAGTGTAGGGGGATACAGGAGATCGGCATAGATCGGCACAGACCGCTTACAAAGTTAATTTCAAGATTGCCCTAGGGTAAAATACATACAGGGAGATTCAATAAAAGTTCTTATCGTTTAAAATGGGTCTAATTTTTTCCCAACCAATCAGATCTTATTTAACATTTGAAAGCTAACATCTGATTGGTTGGGGAAAATTAGCACCATTTTAACGATAAGAACTTTATTGAATAACCTGTTGGTTGATGCTCTATCATTTACCATTAAAAATGTTAAGGAAATCTCAAAGGTGCTAACCAATCCCTCCCATGAAGACTACCCAATGTGATTGGCTTAACATAGGGTTTACCTGTTCCAGCTCCGCCCATGTCCGTCTGGGATCTGTCCAGTGGGAAGACCGTTTCTTGCTTTGCATCTTCTAATTGGTTAGGCCCCAGACAATGCATAGGATTACAAACTATAAAAGGGTGAACCCATGGTAAGGACCTAGCGTGGTTTAGTAGTGTTAATGTGAGAGGCGGTGAGCTTTGTCAGTTTAGTTGTCCTTTAAAATGAACAATAACTTAGTCTTATATAATGTTCTATGGCCCGTTTTAAAGAATGTAGGGGGTCCATAGACAGACCAGCAACTAAAACCCTTTAATTGTCCTTTATTGGGGTTTATTCTATGACTGCGGTTCGGACTGCAGTTCTATGTGTACGAATCCTACCGATATCCCATAATGCCGACTGGGTCCGTGTCAATCACTTTTAATGGCTTCTCTTGCAGGTGATGTGAAAGTTGGTGGGATGTGGCTGCTGTGATAGTCGTCTTATTGTTACTGGCAGTTATTGGATTTGGTGTGTGGTACGCCTACAGCCGCGGATACCTGGGCAGTATGTACCACTTTAATAATCCTATTTTGGCTATTGGGTTTTCTGAACTCTCTGATAACTTGCAGTTGTGGTGCCTTTATCAGTGGGTGCGGCCTTTCTATGTCCCCCCTCCTTCCTCCCCCATGGGGTAAATAGTTGGCAATGGAAAGAAAAGGGCCTTTATGGGGCCATGTAAATAAGTTCCTACTCCTGCTCGCCTAGGTTATTACATTATGATTAATTAGTTTAATTATATTATGGGGATACTATACTTCAACAGTAACTGGTGTTTCTGGCTACTATCCCTCATTAACATGAATGGTTTTAGAAGTGTCTGTGACACTAACTGGGGAGGAGCCATGAGTGTAGTATCTGACGGCATAGACCATGTATAAGATCATAAGGTCATAAATACATTTCACAGTTCAAATATCATAGTTATCCAATAAAATATTGAACGTTAAAGCTTTTCCAGACATATTTATAAAGCAGGAGGATCTTTCTAACATGGGTTTGTGTTTTATTTCCCAACATTCTAGTATCACACAGTGTGGTCACGACCATTATGTTCTTTACACATGCTCAGTCCCAACATACTGCAGGAACTTGTTAGTTGGTCACGCCCACTAGCAGCCTTTAGCCAACTTTTACAGGGCAGATTAGACACAGGGAGCATTAGAGATCCGGGGTGTGGCCAGTCACTGTATTTACTGTAGTGGGATTTACACTTTATTGGTCTGGAGTGTAATACGTGGCGGGATATTTTTATTTAAAGACCAGTGTCTAGGTTCCTTATTTAAGAATGTGGTGTTATTTAACCCTTTAATTACGCGGGCTATTCTTAATAGTGTCACGATAGGGGGAATGCAGTCTGTCATTTTCATACATTTGTTTTCTATATCTGTTGTTAGTATAATTATGATACCCCAAGGACTGAGAAACTGATCATGATCTACTTTCATTTGGGTGATGGTCACAACTTCCTGTCAGTCAATTCTGTTAGTTCCACTAGCCCCAACACTTTAACAGGACTGATGTCACAGCCAAAGGGGCTATGGGGAAAAAGGAAGAAAGGGGGGTTAGGTTGGTTATTGGTTTTCTATAATGTAAATGATTAGTGGTTCATGTCTCGTTACTTGGGGAAATCACGTGATCTATTAGATTAATTCTCTTTACCAAGTCGCCATACAATCGGATTGTACAATCCGTGCTACGATGTATGGGGATGTTTATGAGGTTGTAAGGTTGTTTTGTGTTACCAGTGAACCCAACATTGACTTTTTTTTTTTTTTCCCTTTATTTCAGAAGAAACCAAGTAAGTGGAACATCTGTAAAGATTGTCCGATCCGGTGATGACATCATAGAGATTTCTCCAGTCAAGCGAATGTCACCTTAATGTTTATACCGGGGGTCCATTCGGGTTGATAATATAGAACTGATCCCTTGTACCATTTACATCAGGGATGTCTAAATTGTGCCCTCCCACGTCTGTGGGGCCACTTCTGACTGCCCGATTTAGACTCTCCCTTGGATTATCTGTTCATGTATAAATAGTCACTGGGTTTCTACAGCCTTCCTCCTGTATCTATGTTATTTATTGTCCTGTGTTATATAATGTGATAAAGTTCACTTATTACACTTTTTGCTTTTAAAAATATTTATTCCCTTTTTTTTTTTTTTTTTTTAGCAAAAAAGTCATTTACAGCCAACCTCTGAAACCCGCAGTGACGTGAGTATAAAGAGTGGCAGTACCATGTGGTGTAGGGGTGGAGAGGAATGTTGGGATCCTTTCTAGTGGGAGGATGAGGTCCTGCAGGGGCGGGCTCGTGTACAGTGTGGTGTAGAGGTGGAAGGGAATGTTAGGCCCCTTTTCTAGTAGGAGGACCTGGGTTGAGGGCATACTGCAGGGGCGGGCTCAGTGTACAGTGTGGTGTAGAGGTGGAAGGGAATGTAGGCCCTTTCTAGTGGGAGGACCTGGTTGAGGGCATACTGCAGGGCTGGCTCAGTGTACAGTGTGGTGTAGAGGTGGAAGGGAATGTTAGGCCCCTTTCTAGTGGGAGGACCTGGGTTGAGGGCATACTGCAGGGGTGGGTCAGTGTACAGTGTGGTTTAGGGGTGGAGGGAATTGTTAGGCCCCTTACTAGTGGGAGGACCTGGGGTGAGGGCGTACTGCAGGGGCGGGCTCAGTGTACAGTGTGGTTTAGGGGTGGAGGGAATTGTTAGGCCCCTTACTAGGGGGAGACCGGGTTGAGGGCGTACTGCAGGGACAGGCTCAGTGTACAGTGTGGTTTAGGGGTGGAGGGTATGTTAGGCCCCTTACTAGTGGGAGGACCTGGGTTGAGGGGGGTCCTGCAGGGGCAGGCTCAGTGTACAGTGTGGTGTAGGGGTGGAGGGAATGTTAGGCCCTTTCTAGTGGGAGGACCTGGGTTGGGGGGTCCTGCAGGGGGGGCTTAGTGTACCATGTGATTTAGGGGTGGAGGGAAATGTTAGGCCCCTTACTAGTGGGAGGACCTGGGTTGAGGGGGTCCTGCAGGGGTGGGCTCAGTGTACAGTGTGGTTTAGGGGTGGAGGGAAATGTTAGGCCCCTTTCTAGTGGGAGGACCTGGGTTGAGGGGGTCCTGCAGGGGTGTGCTCAGTGTACCATGTGATTTAGGGGTGGAGGGAAATGTTAGGCCCCTTACTAGTGGGAGGACCTGGGTTGAGGGGGTCCTGCAGGGGCGGGCTCAGTGTACCATGTGATTTAGGGGTGGAGGGAAATGTTGGGCCCCTTACTAGTGGGGGAACTGGGTTCCTGCAGGGGGCAGGCTGTGTGATGTCATCACAAGGTCTATTTTTATTTTCTTTCCCTTTGTGTTTAATTTGCAGAAGAATTTCCAGCAAACTTCGTCCTTCCTCGTCTAATCTCCCACCTCTGATCGGACCCCTGCAAGCTGTGTATTTCGTCGTTCTTGATAAATTGTTGTCATACAGAATGTTTATTAGGTTGCTGGAGATGATGATGTTTTTATTGTGGTTTTTTTTTTTTTTTTTATATCTGTAAAGTTTTTTTTTATGATGCGCAATCCCCCTCCCTGACTGGAACCTTTTGTACGTAGGGGCTGCCATGCTGCACAAAAATTTAATGAATTACTATAGTCTCAGAAATTGAGAATCTGCATCTGATTGGGTCACCAGACTGGGGGTAAGCTGGGGCGCTGTTTAGTGACCGTTTCCCTCACATGGACATGCTGGAGCTCCATATGGTCACTAGCAGTCGGGTCCTTAACAATAATCAGATCTGTGCAAATTTTAAAGGGACTTTGATACTGTCCAGTACAATAGCAGCCCAATAGGGTTATACTGTTTGGTTGTGTGGGTGGAGGGGCGATTGTTGATTGGCTGTTTTGTAATATGGGGGGGGGGGATTATCCATTTACCCTTATCGCCCAACATTCTGTGCCTTTAATCCTCCATCCCTTTAAATGCATGAATGGGCTTTTATCATGGGTTGATTAAACACTGGTTTTAATGTAATAGGAATGTTTAATTATAAATATGTTTTCATGGGTTAACCTATCGTATTTACCCAGGTAAACGTCACAGTTTTCCCAAACATCTGTGACCGGACGCATTGGGGCAAGTGAACTTTATCTGCCTCTACCAATCAGATGTTATCTGGCTGCCACCGGCCTGTAAATGGTTA
Organism: Hymenochirus boettgeri; assembly: GCA_019447015.1. Classification (NCBI taxonomy): domain Eukaryota; kingdom Metazoa; phylum Chordata; class Amphibia; order Anura; family Pipidae; genus Hymenochirus; species Hymenochirus boettgeri. The sequence continues at coordinate 166,366 of JAACNH010000413.1, forward strand.
ATGTCTGGTTGTTTGCACAGACATCACTTTATGGCCAAAAATTAGAGCAGAGCTGATCTTTTCCCCCAATATTTAATATAGTTAATCCAATATCCCACAGTGTATGACCTTAAGGTTTGACTGTACGAAGGTGTTTTGTTGGAATGACTGGACAGTAGAGGGCGTCGGTGCTTACTGAATTCTACTTTATTTTGTGCATTCACTGAGAGCTGCTATTAGGTCTCTCTCTAGAGGGATGTCTTATGTGTATAGATATTCTCATTGCCCTATTAAATCTCTATAGAGATGTCTCTATGTTAATAGGTGGATTATAATATCTTTGCACAGTCCTCCATAGGAATGTCTCTCGTGTTTAACAGTCTCTACGGGCATGAGTCTGTGTAACAGATTCTCATTCTCCTATTACGGTAACAATCTCTCTATACGGATTCTGCTTCTTCTGTGTACAGATTGTCATCTCCCTATTACAGTAACAGTTCTCTATAGGGATGTTCTCTTTCCTGTGTACAGATTCTCATCTCCCTGTTAAGTCTCTCTCTGTGTACAGATTGTCATCTCCTATTACAGTAACAGTCTTCTATAGGGATGTCTCTCTCTCTGTGTACAGATTTCATACTCTCCTGTTAGGTCTCTCTCTGTGTACAGATTCTCATCTCCTATTACAGTAACAGTCTCTCTATAGGAATGTCTCTCTCTGTGTACAGATTCTCACTCCCTATTACAGTAACAGTCTCTCTATAGGGATGTCTCTCTTGTGTACAGATTCTCATCTCCTGTTAAGTCCTCTCTGTGTAGATTCTCATCTCCTATTACAGTAACAGTCTCTCTATAGGAATGTCTCTCTCTGTGTACAGATTCTCATCTCCCATTTCAGTAACAGTCTCTCTATAGGAATGTCTCCTCTGTGTACAGATTCTCATCTCCCTATTACAGAAACAGTCTCTCTATAGGAATGTCTCTCTCTGTGTACAGATTCTCATCTCTATTACAGTAACAGTCTCTCTATAGGAATGTCTCTATTGTGTACAGATTCTCATCTCCCTGTTAAGTCTCTCTCTGTGTACAGATTGTCATCTCCCTATTACAGTAACAGTCTAGAGAGACGTTACTGTAATAGGGAGATGAGATCTGTACACAGAGAGAGACATTCCTATAGAGAGACTGTTACTGTAATAGGGAGATGGAATCTGTACACAGAGAGAGACATTCCTATAGAGAGATGTTACTAATAGGGAGATAACAATCTGTACACAGAGAGAGACATTCCTATAGAGAGACTGTTACTGTAATGGGAGATGAGAATCTGTACACAGAGAGAGACATTCCTATAGAGAGACTGTACTGTAATAGGGAGATGAGAATCTGTACACAGAGAGAGACATTCCTATAGAGAGACTGTTACGTAATAGGGAGATGAGAATCTGTACACAGAGAGAGGACATTCCTATAGAGAGACTGTTACTGTAATAGGGAGTGAGAATCTGTACACAGAGAGAGATAACAGGGAGATGAGAATCTGTACACAAGAGAGAGACATCTCTATAGAGAGACGTGTTACTGTAATAGGGAGATGAGAATCTGTACACAGAGAGAGACATTCCTATAGAGAGACTGTTACTGTAATAGGGAGATGAGAATCTGTACACAGAGAGAGAGACTTAACAGGGAGTGAATCTTACACAGAGAGAGACATCCCTATAGAGAGACTGTTACTGTAATAGGGAGATGACAATCTGTACACAGAGAGAGAGACTTAACAGGGAGATGAGAATCTGTACACGAGAGAGAGAGACATCCTATAGAGAGACTGTTACTGTAATAGGGAGATGACAATCTGTACACAGAGAGAGACATCCGTATAGAGAGACTGGTACCGTAATAGGGAGATGAGAATCTGTAACAGACTCATGCCCGTAGAGACTGTTAAAACACAGGACTTCCTATGGAGAGACTGTGCAAGATATTATAATCCACCTTTAACATAGAGACATCTCTATAGAGATTTAATAGGGCAATGAGAATATCTATACACATAAGAACATCCCGCTAGAGAGAGACCTAATAGCAGCTCTCAGTGAATGCACAAAATAAAGTAGAATTCAGTAAGCACCGACGCCCTCTACTGTCCAGTCATTCCAAACAAAACACCTTCGTACAGTCAAACCTTAAAGGTGCATACACTGTGGGATATTGGATTAATCTAATATTAAAAATATGGGGGAAAAGATCAGCTCTGCTCTAAGTTTGGCCATAAAGTGATGTCTGTGCAAACAACCAGACATTAACCATTTACAGGCGGTGGCAGCCAGATAACATCTGATTGGTAGAGGCAGATAAAGTTCACTTGCCCAATGCGTCCGGTCACAGATGTTTTGGAAAACTGTGACGGTTACCTGGGTAAATACGATAGGTTAACCCATGAAAACATATTTATAATTAAACATCCTATTACATTAAAACCAGTGTTTAATCAACCCATGATAAAAGCCCATTCATGCATTTAAAGGGATGGAGGATTAAGGCACAGAATGTTGGGCAGATAAGGGTAAATGGATAATCCCCCCCCCCCCTATTACAAAACAGCCAATCAACAATCGCCCCCTCCACCCAACACACCAAACAGTATAACCCTATTGGGTGCTAGTTAACTGGACAGTATCAAAGTCCCTTTAAAATTTGCACAGATCTGATTATTGTTAAGGACCCGACTGCTAGTGACCAATATGGAGCTCACAGCATGTCCATGTGAGGGAAACGGTCACTAAACAGCGCCCCAGCTTACCCGCCAGTTTGGTGACCCAATCAGATGCAGATTCTCAATTACTGAGACTATAGTAATTCATTAAAATTTTTGTGCAGCATGGCAGCCCCTACGTACAAAAGGTTCCAGTCAGGGAGGGGGATTGCGCATCATAAATAAAAAACTTTACAGATATAAAAAAAAAGAAAAAAAAACCACAATAAAAACATCATCATCTCCAGCAAACCTAATAAACATTCTGTATGTACAACAATTTATCAAGAACGAGCGAAATACACAGCTTGCAGGGGTCCGATCAGAGGTGGGAGATTAGACGAGGAAGGACGAAGTTTGCTGGAAATTCTTCTGCAAATTAAACACAAAGGGAAAGAAATAAAAATAGACCTTGTGTGACATCACACACGCTGCCCCCTGCGGAACCCAGTTCCCCCACTAGTAAGGGGCCCAACATTTCCCTCCACCCCTAAATCACATGGTACACTGAGCCCGCCCCTGCAGGACCCCCTCAACCAGGTCCTCCCACTAGTAAGGGGCCTAACATTTCCCTCCACCCCTAAATCACATGGTACACTGAGCACACCCCTGCAGGACCCCCTCAACCCAGGTCCTCCCACTAGAAAGGGGCCTAACATTTCCCTCCACCCCTAAACCACACTGTACACTGAGCCCACCCCTGCAGGACCCCCTCAACCCAGGTCCTCCCACTAGTAAGGGGCCTAACCTTTCCCTCCACCCCTAAATCACTGGTACACTAAGCCCACCCCTGCAGGACCCCTCAACCCAGGTCCTCCCACTAGAAAGGGGCCTAACATTCCCTCCACCCCTACACCACACTGTACACTGAGCCTGCCCCTGCAGGACCCCCTCAACCCAGGTCCTCCCACTAGTAAGGGGCCTACAATACCCTCCACCCTAAACCACACTGTACACTGAGCCTGTCCCTGCAGTACGCCCTCAACCCAGGTCCTCCCACTAGTAAGGGGCCTAACAATTCCCTCCACCCCTAAACCACACTGTACACTGAGCCCGCCCCTGCAGTACGCCCTCAACCCAGGTCCTCCCACTAGTAAGGGGCCTAACAATTCCCTCCACCCCTAAACCACACTGTACACTGAGCCCACCCCTGCAGTATGCCCTCAACCCAGGTCCTCCCACTAGAAAGGGGCCTAACATTCCCTTCCACCTCTACACCACACTGTACACTGAGCCCAGCCCTGCAGTATGCCCTCAACCCAGGTCCTCCCACTAGAAAGGGGCCTAACATTCCCTTCCACCTCTACACCACACTGTACACTGAGCCCGCCCCTGCAGTATGCCCTCAACCCAGGTCCTCCTACTAGAAAAGGGGCCTAACATTCCCTTCCACCTCTACACCACACTGTACACTGAGCCCGCCCTGCAGGACCTCATCCTCCCACCTAAAGGATCCCAACTTCCTCTCCACCCCTACACCACATGGTACGTGCCACTTTTACTCACGTCACTGCGGGTTTCAGAGGGTTGGCTGTAAATGACTTTTTTGCTAAAAAAAAAAAAAAAAAAGGGAAATCAATGTTTAAAAGCAAAAAGTGTAATAAGTGAACTTTATCACATTATATAACACAGAGACAATAAATATAACATAAGATACAGGAGGAAGGCTGTAGAAACCCAGTGACTATTAATACATGAACAGATAATCCATGGGAGAGTCTAAATCGGGCAGGTCAGAAGTGGCCCCACAGACGTGGGAGGGCACCAGTTAGACATCCCTGATGTAAATGGTACAAGGGATCAGTTCTATATTATCAACCCGAATGGACCCCCGGTATAAACATTAAGGTGACATTCGCTTGACTGGAGGAAATCTCTATGATGTCATCACCGGATCGGACAATCTTTACAGATGTTCCACTTACTTGGTTTTCTGAATAAAAGGGAAAAAAAAAAAAAAAAAAGTCAATGTTGGTTCACTGGTAACACAAAACCAACCTTACAACCTCATACAATCCCCATACAATCGTAGCACGGATGTACAATCCGATTGTATGGCGACTTGGTAAAGAGAATTAATCTAATAGATCACGTGATTTCCCAAGTAACGAGGACATGAACCACTAATCATTTACATTAATAGAAAACCAATAACCAACCTAACCCCCTTTCTTCCTTTTTCCCCATAGGCCCCTTTGGCTAGTGAAATCAGTCCTGTTAAAGTGTAGGGGCTAGTGGAACTAACAGAATTGACTGACAGGAAGTTGTGACCATCACCTCAAATGAAAGTAGATCATGATCAGGTTCTCAGTCCTTGGGGTATCATAATTATACTAACAACAGATATAGAAAACAAATGTATGAAAATGACAGAACTGCATTCCCCCTATCGTGACACTATTTAAGAATAGCCCTGCGTAATTAAAGGGTTAATAACACCACATTCTTAAATAAGAACTAGACACTGGTCTTTAAATAAAAATATCCCGCCACGTATTACACTCCAGACCATAAAGTGTAAAATCCCACTACAGTAAATACAGTGACTGGCCACACCCCTGATTCTAATGCTCCCTGGTCTAATCTGCCCTGTAAAAGGATTGGCTAAAAGGCTGCTAGTGGGCGTGACCAACTAACAAGTTCTGCAGTATGTTGGACTGAGCATGTGTAAAGAACATAATGGTCAGTGACCACACTGTGGTAACTAGAATGTTGGGAAATAAACACACAACCCATGTTAGAAAGATCCTCCTGCTTTATAAATATGTCTGGAAAAGCTTTAACGTTCAATATTTATTGGATAACTATGATATTTGAACTGTGAAATTGTCACTTTATGACCTTATGATATCCTCTATATCACCGGTCTATGTGTCGTCAGATACTACATTGGCTCTCCCTCCCCCAGTTAGTGTCTAACAGACACTTCTCACCAACCCATTCAGTTAATGCAGTGGTGCATTAGCTATTTGTTCCAGAATAGCGTCCCACCACGTGAATGTTGGACACAGTTATTATGTTTATCCCCCCACTTAATAGAACCTATAAACATTCTCCAATTTTAATCACTATACATCGCTAACTAACCTAGGTCGTTTGCCCAGTTTATTTAGGACCCTGGTAAATTCACCCTAATGTACTAGTTGGCACCAATTTCTAAAGAGGCACATGTTGGATGTTACATTGCACCAAACTAGTTACCCCAGTGGGAGGAATGGTACCCCCTTTCCTTTCCTTTTTTGGTGCGACAATATGAACACCCCCGGCCCCCTTCCCTGATCCTTTCGCTAACCCAATGCCACCCTAAAGGCACAACAATTTGCACAACCCCGGATTTTCAGGAGGTTCAGAAAAACTATATATTGTTCCAACAACTCCAGTGATCTATTTAAAGCGCCTTTTCCCCCTTTTTTTGGTCTGCACATACTGCCACCGGCCCTATCCCGCGCGATTGGTCGTTATTGTAAAAATTCACACTACACCACAACCCCTCACCATTCATACACGGCCCCACTTTCAGTCTTTTCCTTCTTCCCAGTAAAAAGTAAACGACTTTTATTCTTAACAGCCCCAGCTCACAATTCCCACCAAAGTTCAACTCTCAAACTCCTCGCCACATAGCGAAAGACACAATTAAAATGTGCATGACACCGGTACCCCAGCGGCAGTTATGTGCGGAGACTCGCTAGGCATCCGCGTACACACTAGAATTCTGCTAGGTGCTTTTTTCCCCCCCCCCCCGGAACGCCAGTCTTTTTATCATGACTATAACATCCAACTCAAAGCACCAATATCAAGCGGTCTTTACGTGTGGGATTTGTTGTCTTATGGACCCCACTATCTAGTCTTTAAAACGGGCCATTTTTCCTTTTCAGACCATAATAGACCTACAGTTATTGTACATTTTTAAAGGACCCCCAACTAAATGACAAATTGATCCCCAATCCGCCTGCTCACATTTTAACACTACTACAACCGCTAGGTGCCGCCCCCCCCGATCCTTACCCATGGGTGATCACCCCACACTTTTGCTAGTTTTTGCTAAATTCCTACTGCAGATCGTGCATGGCCCGTGCCATCCTTCCTTAAACCAATTATTAGAAAGATCCGCACAATGCAAGAAAAGGTACTTACCCATCCCCTGACCGACCAGATCCACTAGCTTCACGGGACATCCGGTTGCGGCCGTGAGATTTTTTTGGGAACATGTACCAATCCTATGTTAAGCACACAATCATCCCTATTTTGGGTTCAGTTCTTGCCATTGGGAGTTCTGATGGCCCCGTTCAGTTTTGAACTTTCTTGCATCGATTTCACTTATTTACCATTCTTCTGTTCATTGTTGTCTTTCAACGCATAGGCCTAGCATTTTAAACACAAACCTAATGAGTCATTCAATAACAAAGTTTCCCTTGCTTATCGTGTTTTTAAATAATGGTCGATCTGTCTTAATTTTTGTTACCCCATAACCATTAATTTCCATTGATGTGCCTCTAGCCTCTCTAACAGGTTACCCTATTTATGTTTATTAGATCCTGATTCGTGCTTGGGAAAATCATTGTTAGCACCATTTTAAACGATTTAATAAACATTCTTTGTTTATGGACCATCTAATTCTGTTCCTGCTCATTTTACCTTAGGGACAATCTTGCGAAATTCTAACACTTTGTCATAGCAAGGTCTCCCGTGCACGATCGACAGGACGGTATACTACTGTACTTTCCCCCGAAACTGCGGCTGCGATCCGACTATTTTTTGAATCAGGTTACTACCCTATAGGCCTTGTGCTTTCTTCCCCCTGGGGTGGATGGTCACCCTTATGCTTTCTGTCCACCCGAGTCCTTACAGAAATCAAAATTTCACGATAACCGGAGCCGATTCTTTACCCTGACATCATTCCAGTAATGCCGTCTTCGGATCACACCCGTGCTTTTGCCCTTCATTGCTGCACAGCATTCGAGTTTTAATATTCCCACTCACCGTCGTCGGTGGTCACTGAGCAATTCTATCGTATGGATTACAGGAAACAAACCTACCAATTCTTTTTGATTACGGGTCCTACATTGTCCAGCCATATGACTGCGCAAAAACACACCACTTCTCACCAATGTAAAACACCCCGGCCCCACTTTAACTGGCTCACCCTCATCTGCCGGCTATAGTAAAGGCCCACTCCATCCCCCTTATAATCTCGATTTCCTCTCTATTACCACTCGTCCCCTACAATATTGGCACTTCGCCACTCCACCCGGCACCATACCACACATCCCACAAGTTCCCTTATTTCATTACCGTTTATTTATATGTTTCAATCACCTCTGGACCTGCATTTAGCTAAGCCCATTCCTTATTCCCCTCTATTTATTAATTTAACGACGGTCTAATCTCGCCTGTCCATATTACCTCAAGTTGCACTCCATCACCCACCTTCAAATTTAATTTTAACTGGTCTTATATATGCCTCCCCACTCAGCTAACCATCCGGCCCTCATTTCAACCTTTTCGGCATTAATTTAGTTTTTAATTCGTCTAATCTGCCTGCCCATAGTCATTTATTTTTACTTCATTCCCCACCCCCCCCACCCATACCCGTATTCATTTAGTCTATAACTTGGTGTCTAATTATGCTTCTGCATAGTGTAAATGCCCCTCCATCTCCCATTATTACTATGTTCCAGTTTGCCCCTTTTCCCCCTCCTGATTTTTTTTTTACTCCTCCATTTTCTCCTTCCCCCCCCAATCATGGTCCTTTTGTATATCGGGATTCCCCAAAACACGGCTATCCGTCATATTCCCAGGAGGACCTTAGGAACACGTTTTTGCCCGATACAGTTAACTTTTTGTTCTTATTTTGGAACTCATGGCTTCTCATCGTTATCAATGGATTTCATGTTCCCAGGATGTCTTCACCTTACAGTATTGTTACACAATCATTTTACCCATCCATTACCCTGGGATTTCACGGCTTGCTGCCCTTTTTTTCCCCCTGTGGTTGTGAAATACTTCCTGTCTTTTAGCAATAGGATCTAGGCATCCTTATGAGATTAAAGGCAGTATTCCCCCTGTCATTTTTTATTTTCTATTCTTTTAAACAGTTGGCCAAGGCGTCCACCCCCGAAACCCCCCACCGCCGTGAAACTTTTTTAACACCCTTATCTGGCCCCAAATCTTTGTAGTGTACAAAACATCCCCCTTACCTGACATCTCTGCTCCAAACGGGCTGCCCTGCTAGCTGTACCCACCGACAACATCCAAGTCAGGATTTATTCCCAATTCGACCCAGTGTTTAGGAGCTTCCGACGTGACTCATCCGTGCCATTTGCTCCGCAGTCTCAACCTCAACCAGGTCTGACGACTTTCATGCTCATGCGAGAGTTCTCATAACCTCCCTCGCCTCCCCCGTTTTTTTGGTCGTCCTCCCCCACCTAGCATCCAAACCCCTTGGTATTAATACTTCGTAGTTATGGCGTCCCCCACGCCAAACCGCTTTTAACTAATAGAAACCTTTTTTGACGAAAGCCAACACCTTATGTTAATTATTACAATTAACTCTCCCTCCACTCCTGGCACCGTTCCCTGAGTTTCAGCGGCCATGCCGACGCGTTCACTGATTGTATTTGTATATACCAGCCCCATCAGAGACGCGACCTGTCGCCTACGTTTCCCCACCTGCCTTGCACGTTTCCGGGTTGGCACAGCAGAGGGCGTTGGCAGTGAGGGGAGGCATAAGGGCTACCATGGTAAGTTGTAACTTACTCGGTGGGATCTTGGCTTAACAAAAATTCTAGTATTCCGGTGGTTGGGGCCATGGCCCTTTCTCCGCGGACAAATATTTTACAACTACAATTTGAGCTACTTCACGTAATTGTTCCCCTTTTAATTATAACTTATGCCCACGCATTGTTCTTCCACCAGACCAAATTTAAAGGCAGAAATACCCCTATTACATGGTCCCTACCACCCGATTCCTCTTCTCCTAGCTTCCCTACCAGTATATACCGGGATAAGCCCTTCGGTTTTAGTTTACAAAATTCGACCTTTCCCCTACATAAATCCTTTGCCTGCCCGTGCTTATACCCTCGATCTGCGTAATAGCAGAACACTGAATTAATACTTGTACCTCTAATTTCAAGATGCAATGCCACGAGTCAGGAAGGAAAGCCGGCAGTCCCAGTAGTTTACTTCATTTGGGTGCGCGCTGATGTCACTGACGCCACCCGCCTCGCGCCCGGTTCCCCCCTTTCTCTCGATCGACGTCACGCGCCACGCAGCAGTTACTCGGGAACTGCCGGCTTCCTGCATTACACCCCCGATTTCCTCCCGATCCCGAGAGCGGACGGCCAGGCGGACCTCAGAGCGGAAGACTTGGTACAGGTTCACCCGGTAAGTCCGAAAATTTGGGGAGGGTTCCGCCCCGGGGCGGGGTTTTGGGGGCGCAGTACCTCTAGGGGTTCGTGCGCGACAAGTCTCTTTCCATGCCATACTAGGACACACCCCCCAATGATCCCCGTCTCTACATATAGGTGTTGGAATACCTACCACACACTCCACATTTCCCCTTTCTCCCTTACCAGTGCAAACTTAACCAGCCTTGTCTATGACTGGGAGTGTGTCCAGTTCCAAAGGTACCCTACACGTGTTGTTAATAGTCGTATAGGGGTTACTGTTTTCCAGGGCATTCACCCCCCCTGTACACTCCCCCTTTAAGGGCCAACCCCAAAACTCTGGCTCTTTCCCCCCCAATATATGTGAATCAGAATTCTCCGGCATTCAGTATCGGTTCCCTAATTTCTACACCTCCGGGCTTCCAGACTCAGCCCACGTCAACCACCCCCTGTGTTTTTCGATTTTGCCGCACTTGGACATCAAAAATGGCCTTTTACCTTGGGCTTATACTCGCAGTACTATCAAGTGTAAATTTCCTGATTTTAGACATGTATTAGTAATAGATTCGTATTTGTAAGCGCCAAATTGCTTCACTACCTGTTGTTGCTCCAGCTAACAAAACATATAACCATCTTTTTTCTTGATATCTTCCTATATTGGTAGATATTCACAAAGATTTCCTACCCCTTTAGCTTTGGGCTTTGGTTTAACTTAATGCCCGCCCTTATTATAATTGTTAGGACAGTGAGCACTGCGCGTTGTTGCTTTTAAAATACAAACCAACACCTACATCATCCTTTCCTGCTTTCTTTGTGGTCTTTTCGGCCCGATGAATCACTGTGAACCTGTATGCGCACTTGGCAATCAGCCTCTAAGAATCACAGGCTGCAACCCCTTATCATTGTTTCTCATCCCTGATCCGAGGAACATACAGAGCATGTGGGGGCCGGCACCTTCCTCCCCCCCTGCTACGCCCAGGTTATTCATGGGATGCCTCGCCCTACCCACTAGTTACCCACCAGGCCTCCTTGATTTTTACATAAATCTACCAGCAGCCACTGCAAAGGGAGACCGGTGACCCGATGACGAGCACATTCTCATCCAAATTTTTCCACCCCACATACACCACCCCAGCTGGCCCCGTTATTTGGAACATTGTGGTACTGGAATACGTTCCGTTCTCTTAAGCACGTCCTCTGCACCTATTTGATATTGGTCTCCCCCCCAGACCACACACACCAGCGTTAGCAAGATTTTTTTATCCGGATGTTGAACAACCCCTAAAAGTACCCACAGCACCACTAAACCCCACCACACAAAACCGAGAGTCCAATTTCCCCCCCTACCACAATACTCTACTTTGTTCCGATCGCGTTCGTCTTGCTAACAGTGCGCAGTTTCGGTGCTCTTCCACCTCCCTTGGTTATTCAATGGGTGTGCCTTCTTGCTATTTTCCGGTAATAATGTTCTGTATACGTCGTTTTGGTCCCGGATAGTATTCCCACGTTATTTTTTCTTTGTATCCAACAAATTGATGCTCAGACCTTTGCCAACCGTCTGACCCAGGAACTCTGCCACCACAGTGTCTTAATCGGACCAAGGGTTGGGTTTCGGAATTATTTTACTTAAGGCAGCCGTTTGATTTTAGACATTCGGCCCCCCCTTATTCCCTGAACCCTTGACCCTCGTGTTAATCATCCAAAAACAATTCCTGTAATGATGGGCAGAAGTCTTACCTATTTATTACAAAGCGGCGGGTCTTTTCGCATTCCCGTACCACCGCCCGTTCTTCATCACGTTGCATAGCCTGCCAACCTCAAGGATCTCACTTCCCTCACCTCCCCTCTACTTCCGTGTCGTTCACCGTTTAACACTGTTTATCGCCCTGTGATCCCCCTAGCTTCTTGAACCCTCCCCCCGGTAGCCGAAGCTCAGCTCCCTCCTTTGTCTTTTGGTACGGGGCGGAAAACCCATTTACAACTATCAATGTGCAACGCCGTTCGTCAACATATAAACTACAGACTACAAGCCAAAAGAGACCCCGGTCTAGTGAACTCTAAGTGTCTTACTGTCAGGATCCATAGTAGAACACAAAAGCTGGTCCGATCACCGAGTTTTATGTATGTCCCGAACCTGTTCACGTCAACTTCGCACAGCTCTTATATCCCATTTGGGTCGGAAAGGCATACAACGTAAATTCAGCCGCCTTGTCAAAGAAATCTCCCCCCTAGAATATCCAAAAAACGACCTTCCCCCTAAAAAACAATACACCACAAACACTAACTCTTTGGTTAGCCTTATTCCATGTAGTACTGTTCGCCCATAATGTCCTATGTACCCCGTACTCTAACAGTCCATTGTCTCTGGATCTCCTCTGGCGTGAACGGTACTTTCTGTTACCATGTCGTGGAGACCTTCACCCGCCATGGGCATTTTACACAGTCATTCCATCCCACCAGTTAACTAGGAGGTACAGTCAGTTTCCCTGGTATGTGGGAGGTACTTTTCTGTCCTTTCTTTCCCTTCTTTTACAGATGGAGAGGGATTTGGGACCCTACCTACCAGTCACCTTCCCCCCAGTACCATTGTAGGTACCCAGTCAAGGTTCCCCCTGGCTTATCTGGGGAACTTGGTACTTTCTGTCACAGGTGCGAGAGTTGGATGGGATGACATCAGTCACTTCCTCCAGTACAGTACTTGGCTACCACTGTACCTATGTTTCCCTTGGCTCATCTGGCGGAACCCCGCGCTACGTTAGGTACTTTAGGTTTGTGAGTAGGGATGGGATTTACACAGTATTTACGTTCCCCCCCACTCTCAGCTACAGTAGGTCACTTCTTCGTCAGTGTCCCACGGATACCTCGGTTGGAATTCGGTCACACTTCCCCTTATTTGTACAGATGCGAGAGGGCAGGGATAACATACAGTCATCCTCACTTTCCCTCCCTAGTACAAGGAGGTATTCAGTCCAGCTTCCTATGGCTATTGGGCGTAACCTAGCCGTATTTTCTTACTACAGAGGAGAGGTTGATAGATACACAGTTTACCACCTTCCTCCTCCCAGTTAACAAGTCACCCGGTACTAGTCAGTCTCCACTTGCGCACTATATCTGGGGGTAACCGCGTACCTTGTTCCTCTTGTACCAGATGGAGAGCGGGATTGGGTACACACCCCGCATTTTCCCTCTTCTCACGTCACCTACCGTTAGCGTACAGTCAGTGCCCTGTCCCTTATCTGGGGAACTTTGTGTGTAATTTCGGTTTTAAAGGGTTTGCCAGAAGGACTGGCGACCCTACACCCCAGTCACGTTTTACCTCCCCATGTACACGCTACGGTGCTACAACGTCCAGTTCCCACCGGCTACTTGGGGAAGGCACATGTGTAGACCAGACGCCCGCAGACGGGCAGTGTTTGGAACACCCGCTCACTTACTCATCTCCACCGTACAACGTATTGTTCCGCTTCCCACAACCGTCCGTCTCACCCTGGGCCATATTCTGGGGAAGGTTACACTTTTTTCCTCTGCTTTACAGCATGGGAGAACGCGAGGGCCCGATAAGTCACCTTTCCCCATTCCATCTCCCGTACCATGCCTCCAGGTTCACCCCAGGCTATTCGCCTTCCACTGGCCTATCCGGCCGCGCCGAACCTCCCGGGACCTTCCTCTTTGTTCTCTAGGGGACGCCCAGCGAAGGGTCACCTACCAACCCGTCCTTCCTCCATACCTCAGTAGGTACATGTATAGTCTTCTCCCTGGCTCATCCTTGGGGCGACATTTTAGACTGTTTATAATAGACTGTTATATAGATCTGTTATATGACTGTTGATAGACTGTTATATGACTGTTATATAGACTGTTATTAGACCTGTTAATAGACTGTTTATAGATTGTTATATAGATTGTTTATATAGATTGTTATATAGATTGTTATAATTGTTTATATAGATTGTTATATAGACTGTTTATAAGACTGTTATATAGACTGTTATTAGACTGTTATATATACTGTTATATAGATCTGTTTATATAGAACTGTTTATATAGACTGTATAATAGACTGTTTATATAGACTGTTAATAAGATATATGTTATAGACTGTTACATAGACTCTTATATATGACTGTTACAATATACTGTTATATAGACTGTTATATAGACTGTTATATCAGACTGTTACATAGATTGTTATTAGCCTGTTTACATAGACTCTTATATAGACTGTTACATAGACTGTTATATAGACTGGTATATAGGATGTTATATGATTTATTTTACTATAGATTGTTATATAAGTATGTATATAGACTTTATCTAGACTGTTTAAATATAATGTTATATAGACTGGTTACATAGACTCTTATTAGACTGTTACATAGACTGTTATATAGACTGTTTATAGACGGTTATATAGATTGTTATATAGATTGTTATATAGACTGTTATATAGACTTGTTTATAGATGTTAAATATGACTGTATAGACTGTTTATATATAGACTGTTATATAGATTGTTATATAGACTGTTATATAGACTGTTTATATAGACTGTTATATAGCGGTTATATAGATTGTTATATGTAGACTGTTATATAAGACTGTTATATAGACTGTTACATAGTTGTTATATATAGCTGTTACATAGACGTCTTATATAGACTGTTACAGCATAGACTGGTTATATAGACTTTGTTATATAGACTGTGTTATAGACGATTGTTATAGATAGATTTGTTATATAGACTGTTATATAGATTGTTATATAGACTGTTATATAGACTGTTATATAGATTGGTTATATAGATTGTTATAGACTGTTTATAATAGATTATGTTATTAGACGTTACTAGACGTTATATAGACTGTTATATAGACTGTTATATAGTGTTATATGATTGTTATATAACCTGTTATATAAGACTGTTATATAGATTGTTATACTAGACTGTTACTATAGACTGTTACTATACTGTTATATAGAATTGTTATATAGACTGTTATATAGACTGTTATAGATTGTTATTAACTGTTTTAACTGTTATATAGACTGTTACTGACTGTTATATACTGTTATATAGATTGTTATATAGACTTGTTATGATAGACTGTTATATAGATGTTATATAGATTGTTATATAGACTGTCATAGACTCTTATATAGACTGTTACTATAGACTGTATAATAGACTGTTATATACTGTTATCTAGACTGTTTATATAGACTGTTATATAGTTGGATGTTATATAGATGTTATATAGAATGTTATATAGACTTTGTTATATAGACTGTTATATAGACTGTTAATAGATTGTTATATAACTGTTACTACGACTGTTATATAGACTGTTTATAGACTGTTAATAGATTGTTATTATACTGTTATATAGACTGTTTATATGATTGTTATATAGACTGTTATATAGACTGTTTCATAGACTGTTATATACCGGTTACTAGACTCTTATATAGACTGTTCTATAGATGTTATTAGACTGTTATATAGACTGTATAAGATTGTATATATATGTTTATTAGACTGTTATATAGAATTGTTTATATAGACTGGTTATAGACTGGTTATTAGACTGTTATATAGACTGTTATATAGACTGTTTTAATAGATTGTTATATAGACTGTTTAATAGACTGTTATATAGACTTGTATATTAGACTGTTATATAGACTGTTATATAGACTGTTTATAGACTGTTTATTAGAGATTGTTATATAGGATTGTTTATATAGACTGTTATATAGACTGTTTATAGACTGTTATATAGACTGTTATATAGACTGTTTATATAGACTGTTATATAGATTGTTATATAGATTGTTATATAGACTGTTATATAGACTGTTATAGACTGTATATATAGACTGTTTATATAGACTGTTATATAGACTGTTATATATACTGTTATATAACTGTTAATAGACTGTTATAAGACTGGTATATAGACTGGTATATAGATCTGTTATATAGACTGTTAAATAGACTTGTTATATAGACTGTTATATAGAACTGTTTATATAGACTGTTATAACTGTATAGATTGTTTATATAGTGTTTATAACTGTTTACATATACTGGTACATAGACTGTTATATAGACTGTTACATAGATTGTGTTATTAGATGTTATAGACTGTTATATAGGGAGCTGTTTATATAGTCTATGTTACATAGACTGTTTCATAGACTGTTACATAGAATTGTTACATAGACTTTATATAGACTGTTAAATAGATTGTTTATATAGATTGTTTATATAGATGTTTATATAGACTGTTACATAGATGTTATATACACTGTTACATAGACTGTGTTTTATTATAGATGTTTACTATAGACTGTTATAATAGACTGTTATATAGACTGTTATCTAGACTGTTACATAACTGTTACATATTGTTATATAGACTGTTACATAGACTGTTACATAGACTGTTAATATAGACTGTTACATAGACTGTTATAGACTGTTTATAGTTTTGATATATAGACTGTTTATAAACTGTTACATAGACTGTTTAGAAACTGTTACTAGACTGTTACTATAGACTTTATATAGACTGTTATATAGATTGTTATAATATGATTGTTTATATAGCTGTTTACATAGACTGTTATATTAGACTGTTACATAGACTGTTATATAGACCTGTTTATATAGTTTGATATATAGACTTTTATATAAACTGTTTACATACATCGACTGTTATATAAACTTGTTACAATAGACTGTTAATAGACTGGTTTAGATAGTCTACTGTAACTATATTAAAGGGCCACAAGAGAATGAATTACTAATTATTTAGTTATAATGGTATATAATCTGTCTACATAGCCAAACACCTTTATTCCTCTAATAATTTGGTTATAATTTTATACAACCTGTCTGCAGAGTCAAGCCCCTCTTATTTTCATTGTTTATTAAGTTATTTTTTAATCTGTCTACATAGTCAATATCCTCCATTCCCCTTATTAATATAGTTATAATGTATCTAATCTGTCTACATAGTCATATCCTCCATTCCCCTTATTAATATAGCTATAATATATCGATTGTCTACATAGTCAATCTCCTCCACTTCCCCTTATTAATTAGTTATAATGTATCTACTCGGTCTACATGTCAATATCCTCCATTCCCCTTATTATATGTTATAATGTATCTAACTAATCGGTCTACATAGTTTAATATCCTCATTCCCCTTATATATAGTTATAATTGTATCTATCTGTCTACATAGTCAATCTCCTCCATTCCCCTTATTAATATAGTTTATAAATGTTTCTAATCTGTCTAACATAGTCATCTCCTCCATTCCCCTTATTAATTATTTATAATGTATCTAATCTGTCTACATAGTCAATATCCTCCATCCCCTTATTAATATAGTTTAATGTATCTAATCTGTCTACATAGTCAATCTCCTCATCCCTTATTAATATAGTTATATTATCTAATCTGTCTACATAGTCAATATCCTCCATCCCCCCTTATTAATATAGTTATAATGTATCTAATCTGTCTACATAGTCAATATCCTCCATTCCCTTATTAATATAGTTTATGAGTCTAATCTGTCTACACAGTCAATATCCTCCATTCCCTTATTAATATAGTTATAATGTATCTAATCTGTCTACACATAGTCAATATCATCCATTCCCCCTTATTAATATATATTATAAGTATCTAATAATCTTGTCTTACATAGTCAATATCTCCATTCCCATATTGAATAGTTATAATGTATCTATCTGTCTACATAGTCAATCCCCTCCATTCCCCTTATTAATATAGTTATAATGTATCTAATCTGTCTACATAGTCAATATCCTACATTCCCTTATTAATTAGTTATAATGTATCTAATCTGTCTACATAGTCAATATCCTCCATTCCCCTTATTATATAGTTATAATGTATCTAATCTGTCTAATAGTCAATATCTCTCATTACCCTTATTATATAGTTATAATGTATCTAATCTGTCTACACAGTCAATATCCTCCATTCCCCCTTATTAATATAGTTATAATGTTATCTAATCTTTCTACACCGTCAATATCATCCATTCCCTCTTATTAATATAGTTTATAATTGTATCTAATCTGTCTACATAGTCAATATCCTCCATTCCCCATATTATATAGTTATAGTATATGTATCTAATATCTGTCTACATAGTCAATCCCTCTCCATTCCCTATTAATATAGTTATATGTATCTAATCTGTCTACATAGTCAATATCCTACATTCCCCTTATTAATAAGTTATAATGTAGAATCTGTCTACATCATTATCCCTCCTTCCCCTTATTATATAGTTATAATGTCTAACTGTCTACACGTCATCTCCTCCATTCCCCTTATTAATATAGTTATAATGTATCTAATCTGTCTACACAGTCATATTCCTCCATTCCCCTTATGAATATAGTATAAATGTATCTAATCTGTCACTAGTCATCATCCTCCATTCCCCTTATTAATATAGTTATAATGTATCTAATCTGTCTACACAGTCAATCTCCTCCATTCCCCTTATTAATATAGTTATAATGTATCTAATCTGTCTACATAGTCAATATCCTCCATTCCCCTTATTAATATAGTTATAATTTATCTAATCTGTCTACACCAGTCATCCTCCTCCATTCCCCTTATTAATATAGTTTATAATGTATCTAATCGGTCTACACAGTCAATCCCCTCCATTCCCCTTATAATATAGTTATAATGTAACTAATCTGTCTACATATCAATATCCTCCATTCCCCTTATTAATATAGTTATAATGTATCTAACTGTCTACACAGTCAATACCCTCCATTCCCCTTATTAATATAGTTAGAATGTATCTATCTGTCTACACAGTCAATCTCCTCCATTCCCCTTATAATATAGTTATAATGTATCTAATCTGTCTACATAGTCAATCCCCTCCATTCCCCTTATTAATATAGTTATAATGTATCTAATCTGTCTACATAGTCAATCTCTTCCATTCCCCTTATTAATATAGTTATAATGTATCTAATCGGTCTACATAATCAATATCCTCCATTCCCCTTATTAATATCGCTATAATATATCGAATCTGTCTACATAGTCAATCTCCTCCATTCCCCTTATTATTATAGTTATAATGTATCTAATCTGTCTACATAGTCAATATCCTCCATTCCCCTTATTAATATAGTTATAATGTATCTAATCTGTCTACATAGTCAATATCCTCCATCCCCCTTATTAATATAGTTATAATGTATCTAATCTGTCTACATAGTCAATCTCCTCCATCCCCTTATTAATATAGTTATAATGTCTCTATCAGTCTACATATCAATATCCTCCATTCCCCTTATTATATAGCTATAATATATCGAATCTGTCTACATAGTCCAATCTCCTCCATTCCCCTTATATATATAGTTATAATGTATCTAATCGGTCTACATAGTCAATATCCTCCATTCCCCTATTAATATAGTTTAATGTATCTAATCTGTCTACATAGTCAATCTCCTCCTTTCCCCTTATTATATAGTTTTAATGTATCTAATCTGTCTACATAGTCAATCTCCTCCATTCCCCTTATTAATATGTTATAATGTATCTAATCTGTCTACAATAGTCCAATCTCCTCCATTCCCCTTATTAATATAGTTATAATATATCTAATCTGTCTACATAGTCAATACCTCCATTCCCTTAATTATTTTTGCCCTTTTTGAACCCTATCTAGATCCATAATGACCTTTTTGTTCACAGGATTCTGCATAGTCCAAATTATGTTCTTCTCTGGTAGCAGCATTCACTTCATTGCCATACAAGATAATGTCAAGGCCAATCATTGGCCGTTATTCCCTGAACCACCTACTCTGTGCAAGTGCAGTATATAAAATGGTTCATAGAGATAAATAATTACTATAAATAATTGCACAAATAACAACTTAGTCCTGCTCTGTCAGCTTTCTAAATATTGTGGGGATGTCCTTAAAACCTTTACCTTCCCCTCTGCAAACCAAGTATCTTTCTACATAAAACACCCACAATTCCCTTACAACGAATTTAAATTCTAGAAATACAACAAGCAATTTGAACTACATATCCCAACAGTCCCGAGAGTACAACAGTAAAACGTATGACGTGTTTTGTGAACTTTTAGTAATATCAGTTTTAGAAAAGCTGAAAAGGGTTTATTTTGGGACTGCAAATCCAAACATGACCTGGATGCTTCGTGACATCTTCCGATGAAACTACATTTCCCAGAACCCACGCAGTAAATACTGACCCTAAATTTTCCATAACTATTCACATGCAGAAGGTTACATGTGTGTGGAAGTTTTAGATGAAGGGAATGATCTAGCCCCACCAGGTGGGCATGGCAAGGTCCTACAAGCTCATCAACCAGATCCATTGGCTGTTGTGCTTCACTAGAGTCAAACCTGAAATGAGAGAATTAACCTGAATGGAACTGGACACCCCTCTGTGTTCATTATTTAACATTTTTAAATGAGCCTTCCTGAAAGAATCACCAGACTGGAGTCCAATAGGGACATTGAATTCACCAAAATCATTTTCTTCTCCTCTCCCCCTTTCTATTCCTGTTTTTACTTTCTAACCTTTTACTCCTTATAAATCCATTTCCATGTGTTTCTCTGATCTGACCACCAGGAGATTTCCTTGATTAGCAAATTTAACCCTAAACCGCCATGAGGTAGGTCTCAGTGGGTTCCGGAATCCATTTGTTTCTCGGAATTCATTTCTTAGTTACTACTCCAAAATGTTTTGCTTTGTGAAGACCTGGTTTGTGTATAGACCAGTAGCTCAGAAAAAAACAAGACCATGTAATCAGGATACCAGGTAATCAGGAAGACCATGTAGATCAGGAAGACCGTGATTAGGAAGACCATGTAGATAGGAAGACCAGGTAGATTAGGAAGACCTTGTAGATCAGGAAGACAGGTAGAAGTTAGGAAGACCATGTAGATCAGGAAGACCAGGTAGATTAGGAAGACCATGTAGATTAGGAAGACCAGGTAGATTAGGAAGACCATGTAGATTAGGAAGACCAGGTAGATCAGGATGACCATGTAGATCAGGATGACCAGGTAGATCAGAAAAGACCTGAAGACCAGGTAGATCAGGAAGCCAGGTAGATCAGAAGACCAGGTAGATTAAGAAGACCATGTAGATTAGATGACCAGTGATTAGGAAGACCAGGTAGATTAGGAAGACCAGGTAGATTAGGATGACCAGGTAGATTTAGATACCAGGTAGATTAGGATGACCAGGTAGATTAGGAAGACCATGAACCAGTTAGATTAGGAAGACCATTAAGACCAGTGTAGATCAGGATGACCATGTAGATCAGGGAGACCAGGTAGATCAGAAGACCAGTAGATCAGGATGACCAGGTAGATTAGGAAGACCAGGTAGATTAGGTAGATCAGGAGGACCAGGTAGATAGGAAGACCAGGAAGACCATGTAGATCAGATGACCAGGTAAATCAGGGAGACATGGAACACCATGAAGACCAAGCAGATCAGGAAGACCATGTAGCCCATGAAGACCAGGTAGATTATGAAGACCATGTAGATCAAAGACCAGGTAAATCGGAAACATGGAAGACCATGAAACCAGGTATATTGACGGAAGACCAGGTAGATTAGGAAGACCAGTAGATTAGGAAGACCAGGAAACCATGTAATCAGAAGTCCAGGTAGACCTGAAAGACCAGGAAGACCATGTCAGGCATAGTTAGAAAGTTTGTAGGTCTTAGTGTATATTGAGGAAAACACACATGTTCTTCTCTGACTCCCCATATTTTAAATGTTAACAAGTTTCTTGGTTTCTTTCTGCAGATGACTTCATCAGTAAAGGTCTATTACACGCCAGGTAGGAAGACCAGGTAGATTAGGATGACCAGGTAGATTAGATGCAGTTAGATTAGATGACCGGTAGATTAGGAAGACCATGAAGACCAGGTAGATAGGAAGACCATTAAGACCAGGTAGATCAGGATGACCGGTAGATCAGGGAGACCAGGTAGATCAGGAAGACAGGTGATCGATGACCAGTAGATTAGGAAGACCAGGTAGATTAGGTAGATCAGAGGACCAGGTAGATTAGGAAGACCAGAAGACCATGTAGATCAGGATGACCAGGTAAATCAGGGAACATGGAACACCATGAAGACCAAGCAGATCAGGAAGACCATGTAGACCATGAAGACCAGGTAGATATGAGACCATGTAGATCAGGAAGACCAGGTAAATCAGGAAGACTGGAAGACCATGAAGACCAGTAGATAGGAAGACAGGTAGATAGGAAACCAGGTAGATTAGGAAGACCAGAAACCATTTAGATCAGGAAGTCCAGGTAGACCTGAAGACCAGGAAGAACCAGTCAGGCTCATTTAGAAAGTTTGTAGGTCTTAGTGTATATTGAGGAAAACACACATGTTCTTCTCTGACTCCCCATATTTTAAATGTTAACAAGTTCTGGTTTCTTTCTGCAGATACTTCATCAGTAAAGGTCTATTACAGCCAAACCACTCAACTGACAGCCGCCTCTGATAGGTACCAACCTGAGGAAAGGAGGGTTATGACCAAGGATGGTCGGAGCAATGTTCGCATGGACCATATCACAGACAAAGCTTTCTCTCCCTCAAGGACTTGTGGACGACCTTCATTGACATGCAATGGCGGGTACAAGCTTCTCTTATTCTCTGCACACATTTGCAGGAACATGGTTTATTTTGGTGTGATTTGGTATTGGTGGCTCTGGCATGGGGATCTCCTAGAATTCAATGCTCCAGCCAACCATACTCCATGTGTCATGCAAGTACACACATTAACCGGTGCTTCCTTTTCTCACTGGAGTCCCAGACGACCATAGCTATGGATTTCGCTACATTAGTGAGGAATGCCCCTTGCCATTGTCCTCCTCATTACTCAGCTGTCCTTACCACCATTATGGAAATCTTCATCACAGGGACTTTTCTGGCCAAAATTGCCCGTCCCAAAAAGAGGGCGGAAACATAAAGTTTAGTCAAAATGCAGTTGTGTCCCAACATGAGGGGAAGCTGTGTCTGATGATCCGTGTGGCCAACATGAGGAAAAGTCTCTTAATTGGCTGCCAGTGACAGGGAAGCTCCTCCAGACCCACTTTCTAAAGAAGGTGAGAACACCATCTAAATCAGATATGTGACTTCCAGGTGACACTTCTTCTGACAGCCCATTTTTGATCCTTCACCCACTTTTTACCATGTCATTGATGACTCCAGCCCTCTGAGAAATGTGGCCATTCGTTCGGGGAAGGGGACTTTGAGCTAGTGGTCATACTCAGTGGGACTGGTAATCAACCAGTGCTACTTGCCAAGTGAGGACCTCCTATCTCCCCGAGGAGATACTGTGGGGTTATGAGTTCACCCAGTGATTTCCGTCTCTTCCAGTGGAAAATATATTGCTGACTTCATGCCTGTTTGACAAGGTCCACAAAGTGTCCCCTCCGTGCTGCTTCCGTGAGGCTGTGCGATATGGGGACCCTGAAAAGATTAAGCTAGAAGAATCTTTCAGAGAGAACCCTGAGAAGGATGAAGCCCCTCAGTGTCAGGATCAAATGTATGATGTGCTTTCCTCTACCATGGCACCTAGATTTGTGTCCAATACACGTTATCCTTGGTCATGATAAAATTTAGGAAACCTTTAGGAAACCCACCAATTGAATGTTTATAACGCAAGGAACGCTCTTTTTTACGCAGGCGTTTCTACCTAGAGAGGTGCTGGAACTGTAGTTACAGATGAACTGGTTGAAATGATGTTTGTGATCCTATAGATAGCACCACTACAGTACACCTTACGTTGTGGACAATAAGAATGTACGAGTCCCCAATCATCCTTCCACCTTAACCCATCCCAGGTTTGGACTAATCACAGGACTATTTCCATGAACTCATCATCGACGACCAACCGTGGATCAATGCCTGTCCATCTGAATTGAATTCCAGTGTAAATCAGAGTCACAGAGAACAGATTAGGGCCCAAGGATCATTGTCATTTTTTGGGGGCTACTTCTACTACATAGTCTGTTCATAATAACACGGAAACTCAATGGTTTTACTTGAGCACAAAGTAAACATAGATAACGGATGTAACTGGGAACCCTAAAGTTTTTAGAAGGACAGGATGTTCCAGCTCTCCCCATATCAGAGACCAGAGCACCATGTTCTTCTCCACCTTTCTTAACTGCCTTCTCCTGAAAGAACTAATATCATTGGAACTGTAGTACTGTGAAATGGGAGATGGGTACACAGGGTCAGACAAGCTGCTAACAAGCCCATGTCTTATCGTAGTTAGACCCCTTAATAGGAGTCACATTGGGAAGTATCAGGAGAAGGTAGAGGGCATTTCATTCTACTGTTTAGTACTAAGCCCTGGATTGTATTTAGCTGAACTACTGAACACTGAGAATCAGTTTGTAACTCTAGAGATTTCTATGTTTTGTACTAACTTTGCACCTTAAATAACCATAATATATAAATGATAAGATATATGGAGCTGTTTGTGGATGTGAGTGTACAAAAGTCAATGGTTAACATTTCCTGGACCTGGATACAGGTCTAATGATACTACCAAAACCAAGGATATCTACCAAAACAGAGCAATCAACACCCCAAATCAATAGGAAAGGATCTCACCGGGATTTACTGTAATCCTGATATCTAAATTCTAATCACTATAAAGATCTCCCATCTTTAGAACATTTCCTTATAATCCATTTACTGGCAGTTCTGTAAGGTGATGCATTTGGGGTTTAACAATCATCCCTGTGCCATCCACCATAAATAACTCTGTGTTAAGTCATCTGTAATGGAAAAAGATTTGGGGTTCTGGTAGATACCAGACTTAGCTGTAGCAAACAATGCCAGGTAGCACGGCTAGAGCTAGCAAGATATTGTCTTGTATAAAAAGGGGAATAGATTCAAGGGAGAAAAATATTATTCTCCCTCTTTACAAGGCACTGGTAAGGCCTCATTTGGAATACGCAGTGCAGTTTTGGAATCCCATATACAAAAGGGACATCTTGGAAATGGAAGCAGTTCAGAGAAGGGCAACTAAATTAATAAGGGAATGGAGGGGTGATTAATAAAGGGAATGCAGGTAGATTAAACAAGTTAGGTCTGTTTCATTGGAGAAGTGACGTTTGCGGGGATATGATCACTTTATATAAATATATTAATGGGCCATACAATGAACTCTCTGGTGCATTGTTCACTATAGGTCATATCAGGGACACGTGGACATCCTTTAAGGTTGGAAGAAAGAAGTTTCATCTTCAGGTTAGGAAAGGTTTCTTTACAGTGAGGAACGGTGACACTGTGGAACTGTCTTCCACAGATGTGGTAATGGAAATTATAGCAGATAATGTCAGATAATAATAGACATAGGACTATGTGGTGGATAACGGGGGCCGTATTCACAAGATCAGTATAAAAGTCCGCTAGAACGTGTCGTTTTTCAGATGAATATCGATTTTCAGCCAAGGTGTAATAGCCACTGTGCCCAAAGGGATATTGAAATACCATCTAGTACCAACTTGTGGGCCCAGTGGCTATTTACACCGTGGCCGAAAAGCGTTATCGGGAGAAAACCACAGATTCTAGCAGACTTTCCCAATAACAAATCCTTATAAAAAGCCCGGAGTCTCCAATCTCAAACCTAGAGACGAATGCGGAACAGGACATGGACCTGCCCGTCTCAGCACCAGTTTATCTCCAGGGCACGCCATTTTAAATGGTCCGTCATGCTAAATGGATAGGGCTTGACCATCTGGGAGGTGGTTTGGCTGGGTAACGTGGGGCTCTGGAAGGCCCTTCCCATATCCTAGTTTTTTTTCATACCATTTTATATTGGGACAATTCTCTATATTCCCCTTTACTGTTCCCTCTGGGCACTACCCTAGAAGGCCCGAATGACCCAGTATTCCACAGTCACGTGATAGAGGAATATATTGTGGTTCCTTTTGTAACTCACAATGTCATTTATTGTTATGTCCGTATGGTGTGGGAGAGAGAATAAATAAACAGAATGAATGGTTCTGGGAGAGAAGTTGATCCACTGGTTCCCTAAGTTTACAATGAACCTTCCAACCCCCATTTAAATCCATCTGTTCGGAGAGACAAATTATTTTGACCCTGAAATGATGGAGCTTCATGCAGGACACCAGGCATTGGCCACATTCCCAGGTTGCAGAATCGATTCCCACCCATTCATTGTCTATTTACTATCTCAGGATGGGCAGTTTGCCCACAGCCCATGACTTAGAGGAACTGTGATTGTAGACCTACGGTGACCAACATTGATTCCAGATCAGATGGGAATGACCGGGCCAGTAACAGGTCACAGACTCTGCAGTCAGACATCAGCCAGGGCTCCCACACCCTGCCAGCTCTGTACGCCCATTCCTGCTCTCGTTGTCTCATTACAGAGATGGCAGGGTGTGGAGAGCCCTTGGTTGAGGTCTGTAGCAGTTTTGTAGGGGCACCACTGATGACTAGTTACACAAGTGCAGTGTTAGTTTAGGGCAGCACCATAAACTCAGAATGCAGATTTCCAGTAGCTGCTTCTGAACTTAGTGGTCTCTCTTAATGTCAATGTTTTTTAACTTGGTTCTATTGTTGGTTCATTCCTATTGGAAGGACTAGGTGTAAATCTAGGGTGTAAATTACTGGTGTCCTAGGGAATCTCTTTCTCCTGCAGCCAAATCCATCAACGTTCTCCAGCTGGTGTCACTTCTCTGATAATTTGTCCGCCCTTACTGGTTTCTCTATTAAAATATTATAGAATCCCCCAACAGTGACCACTTGAAGGTCCATAATTTACCCAAATTGGGACACAGTGGCACATGAACCCAATTCCAACCCCAACGAGGCCTGAAGACTTGGGACAAGCAAAACGACAACCGAGAGATTCTGAAATCCAGATCCAGTCTTAACGCTAAGTTTTAATAACCTTGAACATACGTAAAGTCTTGAACACGACACATTCACATGAACCTAATATAATGCACAACCAGGACAGTAGGCAAAGCACACACAAACTCACACAAAGAACTTACAGCAGGTCCCCAACACATCACAAGAGAGCAAACCAGAAGTCAACACATCTATAGTCAACTCAAACAGAAGCTCGCCCCAAACTACTTGGAGCCACCGATATGTTGCAGTCCATCCCACCTAAGTAGGTTGCAGACACCATACACTCCGGAAGACTACTACTGATAACGGGAAGGTTTGTGGAAACCCAACCCACACACAGAAGAGAACAAGGTTCTATGTTCCCTATCATATTCCTAAACACACAATAACCTACGTGATCTGATCTTTACATTAACACTGTCAATGTGTCTCACTGAAATCCGACTATCCCAAAGTACCAGATGACCTCAAACCCCCAAGACTGATATAAAGGGTAACGTGAGAGATTACATAGAACTGTTTAACCTGATTCAAACATAAAACAAACTACACGTCATCTGTGGGAATGCAAACCAGGCAACCTTTAATGTACCTACAATGCAAAAATGCCTTCCAACAAAGGGGTCATCAGATACTCACCAATGTTACACACACCACAGCAAATCTACAGTCCATGAAGAGCTTAGGGTGCATGGTGCCCCATGAAAAATTTGGGTTCTGTATCTAAGGCATCTGTAAAATTGGTATCCGGACAAGTTGGAGTTAAATAAAAGCCCTTCCATCATACCTTTAATATGGACCGTGGATTAAATGTATAATTAAAACCTGTGACAGTTTGTTGCTCTAATGTTTATCAATACAACTTCCTGAACACTTCCTGCTTTCACCAGCTTGTACTCATGTGACCATGCCTGCAGTAATAGGCTCCTCTGTCAACTGTCATTTCTTTTTCAGTGCGGGGAGGAGCAATGGATGTCACTCACACAACTAGAAGCAGGAAGTTTGGACATTCGCTGCAATATCATCTCACAGGCGCAGACATGTGATTCGGGCTCATTTATAAATAAAGTCTGCAGGCTTTAACATTAACTTGTTTAGAGGCCATAGTTGCCCTTTAATGAGAATCCCCTAAAATACTGAATAGAATATCAAACCTACCCCACCACATGTTCCCAATCACTAGAAAAAGAATCTGAAGTTCCCAACCGTGATCTCTAACTATACGGATACCACACCTGGAAAGCAGGGATATGCTTTTGCAGCTAACAGGCTAAAAGGGGAAATGTACTGTTCTTAGTTTTATTAACAGGTTGCAGCCACAAATGTCATCCAGGGCTTCTTCTAAAAGAAAGATTGCAGGCTTTTATTTAACCATAACCAAGTTGCCCATTAATAAAAATACATTTAGTTTATGTTAATCCATCAAAGGCTCTTTCCCATTTTGTTTCCCCTTCCTCTGGATCATCTGGTACTAGAACAGAATTTGAACTTGATGGTTGTATTTATTCACCTTAAAGGAGAACTATAGTGCGTAAACCTTCTGGGCAGGTAGGTAGGATTGGTACTTTCTGAATTGGATATCGTAGGAGACCATTAGCTGCGCTACCAAAATGTTTGATCACACCACAGGTTTCTTTATTGTGTAGTAAACATGGCTTGCTATTCAGACGCGTCCTTACTAATAGGTAGATCCCTCCCAATACATTTCTATATGGAGCAGCAGCACCAAGAAAACTGCTTCTGCCAGTCTTCCAGAGTGCTTCAGCACTATCTTATACAGGAAGGTCCAGGGCACTAACCTGCAAATGAAAACAATGTGTGTAGCTACACATTTTATGTGTAGAAAAAGACAGATACAAAATGAATTCTGGTAAGGATTGGGATATGAAAGGGACATTTGCGCTGGACAAAAAAGGCAGCCAATTAAAACAGAGCAGAGGTGGATTCAGAATATAATAAACACTAGAGAATCCATTGAAGAAGTCACAATTGGAAACATTTGGGACAAGCCCATGTTCATTAATAAGCAGCGACCAATCAGATGTTCTCTAACTGCAGACGACCAGCAAAAAGCCAACATCGATTGGATGCAGCCAATTTATAGCACATTTACTGTTATTGGGCGATTGTTCATTTAATATCCCTCACACACCCCACTTGAACTTACCTTAAGTCGTTATAAACCCAACGCACCAATATAGGATTATCATGTCATTGTGAATGAACGGGAAAAAGAGGAGCTATGGCCCCCAAGACAGGCATGGAAGGGGGCAGTAAGGGACATAGGGAGTACATTATTCCAGTAATCCACAATACAAACTCCCCCCTATAGGATAAGATTTAAAATGACCATTTGGTTCTATCCAGACACCGTTTTATGGGGAAATGTTTATTTTTAAAGAAATAATTTACATTTCATAGAAACACACAGATTAAAAGTGATTTTAACACACCCAGCAGGTTACACAGATCCCCATGGAGAGACTTAATAGGGCGTCAAGTATCTACACAGAGAGAGACTTAACGGAGATATGAATCTGTACACAAGAGAGACATCCCTATAGAAGATGAGAATCTGTACACAAGAGAGACATTCCTATAGAGAGAACTGTTACTGTATAGGGAGATGAGAATCTGTACACAGAGAGAGACATTCCTATAGAGACGGTTACTGTAATAGGGAGATGAGAATCTGTACACAGAGAGAGACATTCCTATAGAGAGACTGTTACTGTAATAGGGAGATGAGAATCTGTACACAGAGAGAGACATTCCTATAGAGAGATGAGAATCTGTACACAGAGAGAGACATTCCTATAGAGAGACTGTTACCGTAACAGGAGATGAGAATCTGTACACAGAGAGAGACATTCCTATAGAGAGACTGTTACTGTAATAGGGAGATGAAATCTGTACACAGAGAGAGACATTCCTATAGAGAGACTGTTACTGTAATAGGGAGATGAGAACTGTACACGAGAGAGACATTCCTATAGAGAGACTGTTACTGTAATAGGGAGATAACAATCTGTACACAGAAGAGACATTCCTATAGAGAGACTGTTACTGTAATAGAGATGAGAATCTGTACACAGAGAGAGACATTCCTATAGAGAGACTGTTCTGTAATAGGGAGATGAGAATCTGTACACAGAGGAGACATTCCTATAGAAGACTGTTACCGAAATGGGAGATGAGAATCTGTACACAGAGAGAGACATTCCTATAGAGAGACTGTTACTGTAATAGGGAGATGAGAATCTTACACAGAGAGGACTTAACAGGAGATGAGAATCTGTACACAAGAGAGACATCCCTATAGAGAGACTGTTACTGTAATAGGGAGTGAGAATCTGTACACAGAGAGAGACATTCCTATAGAGAGACTGTTACTGTAATAGGAGATGAGAATCTGTACACAGAGAGAGACTAACAGGGAGATGAGAATCTGTACACGAGAGAGAAGACATCCCTATAGAAGACTGTTACTGTAATAGGAGATGACAATCTGTACACAGAGAGAGACTTAACAGGGAGATGAGAATCTGTACACAGGAAGAGAACATCCCTATAGAGACTGTTACTGTAATGGGAGATGACAATCTGTACACAGAGAGCATCCGTATAGAGAGATGTTACCGTAATAGGAGATGAGAATCTTTACACAGACTCATGCCCGTAGAGACTGTTAAACACGAGAACATTCCTATGGAGGACTGTGCAAAGATATTATAATCCACCTATTAACATAGAGACATCTCTATAGAGATTTAATAGGGCAATGAGAATATCTTACACATAAGACATCCCCTAGAGAGAGACCTAATAGCAGCTCTCAGTGAATGCACAAAATAAAGTAGAATTCAGTAAGCACCGACGCCCTCTACTGTCCAGTCATTCCAACAAAACACCTTCGTACAGTCAAACCTTAAGGTCATACACTGTGGGATATTGGATTAACTATATTAAATATTGGGGGAAAAGATCAGCTCTGCTCTAATTTTGGCCATAAAGTGATGTCTGTGCAAACAACCAGACATTAACCATTTACAGGCCGGTGGCAGCCAGATAACATCTGATTGGTAGAGGCAGATAAAGTTCACTTGCCCCAATGCGTCCGGTCACAGATGTTTGGGAAAACTGTGACGGTTACCTGGGTAAATACGATAGGTTAACCCATGAAAACATATTTATAATTAAACATTCCTATTACATTAAAACCAGTGTTTAATCAACCCATGATAAAAGCCCATTCATGCATTTAAAGGGATGGAGGATAAAGGCACAGAATGTTGGGCGATAAGGGTAAATGGATAATCCCCCCCCCCCATATTACAAAACAGCCAATCAACAATCGCCCCTCCACCCACACACCAAACAGTATAACCCTATTGGGCTGCTATTACTGGACAGTATCAAAGTCCCTTTAAAATTTGCACAGATCTGATTATTGTTAAGGACCCGACTGCTAGTGACCATATGGAGCTCCAGCATGTCCATGTGAGGGAAACGGTCACTAAACAGCGCCCCAGCTTACCCCCAGTCTGGTGACCCAATCAGATGCAGATTCTCAATTTCTGAGACTATAGTAATTCATTAAATTTTTGTGCAGCATGGCAGCCCCTACGTACAAAAGGTTCCAGTCAGGGAGGGGGATTGCGCATCATAAAAAAAAAACTTTACAGATATAAAAAAAAAAAAAAAAACCACAATAAAAACATCATCATCTCCAGCAACCTAATAAACATTCTGTATGACAACAATTTATCAAGAACGACGAAATACACAGCTTGCAGGGGTCCGATCAGAGGTGGGAGATTAGACGAGGAAGGACGAAGTTTGCTGGAAATTCTTCTGCAAATTAAACACAAAGGGAAGAAAATAAAAATAGACCTTGTGATGACATCACACAGCCTGCCCCCTGCAGGAACCCAGTTCCCCCACTAGTAAGGGGCCCAACATTTCCCTCCACCCCTAAATCACATGGTACACTGAGCCCGCCCCTGCAGGACCCCCTCAACCCAGGTCCTCCCACTAGTAAGGGGCCTAACTTTCCCTCCACCCCTAAATCACATGGTACACTGAGCACACCCCTGCAGGACCCCCTCAACCCAGGTCCTCCCACTAGAAAGGGGCCTAACATTTCCCTCCCCCTAAACCACACTGTACACTGAGCCCACCCCTGCAGGACCCCCTCCACCCAGGTCCTCCCACTAGTAAGGGGCCTAACATTTCCCTCCACCCCTAAATCACATGGTACACTAAGCCCCCCCTGCAGGACCCCCCAACCCAGGTCCTCCCACTAGAAAGGGCCTAACATTCCCTCCACCCCTACACCACACTGTACACTGAGCCTGCCCCTGCAGGACCCCCCTCAACCCAGGTCCTCCCACTAGTAAGGGGCCTAACATACCCTCCACCCCTAAACCACACTGTACACTGAGCCTGTCCCTGCAGTACGCCCTCAACCCGGTCTCCCCCTAGTAAGGGGCCTAACAATTCCCTCCACCCCTAAACCACACTGTACACTGAGCCCGCCCCTGCAGTACGCCCTCACCCAGGTCCTCCCACTAGTAAGGGGCCTAACAATTCCCTCCACCCCTAAACCACACTGTACACTGACCCACCCCTGCAGTATGCCCTCAACCCAGGTCCTCCCACTAGAAAGGGGCCTAACATTCCCTTCCACCTCTACACCACACTGTACACTGAGCCAGCCCTGCAGTATGCCCTCAACCAGGTCCTCCCACTAGAAAAGGTGCCTCGGCCTAACATTCCCTTCCACCTCTACACCACACTGTACACTGAGCCCGCCCCTGCAGTATGCCCTCAACCCAGGTCCTCCTACTAGAAAAGGGGCCTAACATTCCCTTCCACCTCTACACCACACTGTACACTGAGCCCGCCCCTGCAGGACCTCATCCTCCCACTAGAAAGGATCCCAACATTCCTCTCCACCCCTACACCACATGGTACGTGCCACTCTTTATACTCACGTCACTGCGGGTTTCAGAGGGTTGGCTGTAAATGACTTTTTTGCTAAAAAAAAAAAAAAAAAAGGGAAATCAATAGTTTAAAAGCAAAAAGTGTAATAAGTGAACTTTATCACATTATATAACACAGAGACAATAAATATACATAAGATACAGGAGGAAGGCTGTAGAAACCCAGTGACTATTTAATACATGAACAGATAATCCATAGGGAGAGTCTAAATCGGGCAGGTCAGAAGTGGCCCCACAGACGTGGGAGGGCACCAAGTTAGACATCCCTGATGTAAATGGTACAAGGGATCAGTTCTATATTATCAACCCGAATGGACCCCCGGTATAAACATTAAGGTGACATTCGCTTGACTGGAGGAAATCTCTATGATGTCATCACCGGATCGGACAATCTTTACAGATGTTCCACTTACTTGGTTTTCTCTGAAATAAAGGGAAAAAAAAAAAAAAAAAAAGTCAATGTTTGGTTCACTGGTAACACAAAACAAACCTTACAACCTCATACAATCCCCATACAATCGTAGCACGGATTGTACAATCCGATTGTATGGCGACTTGGTAAAGAGAATTAATCTAATAGATCACGTGATTTCCCCAAGTAACGAGGACATGAACCACTAATCATTTACATTTAATAGAAAACCAATAACCAACCTAACCCCCCTTTCTTCCTTTTTCCCCATAGGCCCCTTTGGCTAGTGACATCAGTCCTGTTAAAGTGTATGGGGCTAGTGGAACTAACAGAATTGACTGACAGGAAGTTGTGACCATCACCTCAAATGAAAGTAGATCATGATCAGGTTCTCAGTCCTTGGGGTATCATAATTATACTAACAACAGATATAGAAAACAAATGTATGAAAATGACAGAACTGCATTCCCCCTATCGTGACACTATTTAAGAATAGCCCTGCGTAATTAAAGGGTTAAATAACACCACATTCTTAAATAAGGAACCTAGACACTGGTCTTTAAATAAAAATATCCCGCCACGTATTTACACTCCAGACCAATAAAGTGTAAAATCCCACTACAGTAAATACAGTGACTGGCCACACCCCTGATCTCTAATGCTCCCTGGTCTAATCTGCCCTGTAAAAGGATTGGCTAAAAGGCTGCTAGTGGGCGTGACCAACTAACAAGTTCCTGCAGTATGTTAGGACTGAGCATGTGTAAAGAACATAATGGTCAGTGACCACACTGTGTGATACTAGAATGTTGGGAAATAAAACACAAACCCCATGTTAGAAAGATCCTCCTGCTTTATAAATATGTCTGGAAAAGCTTTAA
Source organism: Hymenochirus boettgeri (assembly GCA_019447015.1). Classification (NCBI taxonomy): domain Eukaryota; kingdom Metazoa; phylum Chordata; class Amphibia; order Anura; family Pipidae; genus Hymenochirus; species Hymenochirus boettgeri. Next base: position 200,779 of record JAACNH010000413.1, read on the forward strand.
CGTTCAATATTTTATTGGATAACTATGATATTTGAACTGTGAAATGTATTTATGACCTTATGAATCTTATACATGGTCTATGCTCGTCAGATACTACACTCATGGCTCCTCCCCCAGTTAGTGTCACAGACACTTCTAAAACCATTCATGTTAATGAGGGGATAGTAGCCAGAAAGCCACCAGTTACTGTTGAAGTATAGTATCCCCATAATATAATATAAACTAATTAATCATAATGTAATAACCTAGGCGAGCAGGAGTAGGAACTTAATGTACATGGCCCCATAAAGAGGCCCTTTTCTTTCCATTGCCAACTATTTACCCCATGTGGGAGGAAGGAGGTGGGACAATAGAAAGGCCGCACCCACTGATAAAGGCACCACAACTGCAAGTTATCAGGAGAGTTCAGAAAACCCAATAGCCAAAATAGGATTATTAAAGTGGTACATACTGCCCAGGTATCCGCGGCTGTAGGCGTACCACACACCAAATCCAATAACTGCCAGTAACAATAAGACGACTATCACAGCAGCCACAATCCCACCAACGTTCACATCACCTGCAAGAGAAAGCCATTAAAAGTGATTGACACGGACCCAGTCGGCATTATGGGATATCGGTAGGATTCGTACACATAGAACTGCAGTCCGAACCGCAGTCATAGAATAAACCCCAATAAAGGACAATTAAAGGGTTTTAGTTGCTGGTCTGTCTATGGACCCCCTACAGTCTTTAAAACGGGCCATAGAACATTATATAAGACTAAGTTATTGTTCATTTTAAAGGACAACTAAACTGACAAAGCTCACCGCCTCTCACATTAACACTACTAAACCGCTAGGTCCTTACCCATGGGTTCACCCTTTTATAGTTTGTAATCCTATGCAGATGGTCTGGGGCCTAACCAATTAGAAGATGCAAAGCAAGAAACAGGTCTTCCCACTGGACAGATCCCAGACGGACATGGGGGCGGAGCTGGAACAGGTAAACCCTATGTTAAGCCAATCACATTGGGTAGTCTTCATGGGAGGGATTGGTTAGCACCTTTGAGATTTCCTTAACATTTTTAATGGTAAATGATAGGAGCATCAAACAAACAGGGTTATTCAATAAAAGTTCTTATCGTTAAAAATGGTGCTAATTTTGCCCCAACCAATCAGATGTTAGCTTTCAAATGTTAAATAAGATCTGATTGGTTGGGGAAAAATTAGCACCATTTTAAACGATAAGAACTTTTATTGAATCTCCCTGTATGTATTTTACCCTTAGGGCAATCTTGGAAATTAACTTTGTAAGCAAGGTCTGTGCCGATCTATGCCGAGATCTCCTGTATCCCCCTACACTGGGTGGACCGGACTATTGAACTCAGGTTACTACATATAGGACTTGCCCCTGGCTGGATGATTAGTTTGTACCGAGCTAATGAAACCAACGAAATGAGTTGACTTACTGACATCCATTCGAATGGTCCCGGACACCTGTTTGCCCATATTGTTCACAGCATCGCAGTAATATTCCCCACCGTCTGCCGGGGTCACCTGAGCAAATGTCTGGATAAGGAAAAAACAACAATATTAAGGGCTAATCAGATATACTGCGCAAACCACACTTCTCCAATGTAAACAGCCCTAACTTGTCTAATCTGCCTGCATAGTCAAGGCCCTCCATTCCCCTTATTAATTTAGTTTTAACTTGTCTAATCTGCCTGCATAGTCAAACCCATCCATTCCCTTATTCATTTAGTTATAACTTGTCTAATCTGCCTGCATAGTTAAGCCCATCCATTCCCCTTATTAATTTAATTTTAACTTGTCTAATCTGCCTGCATAGTCAAGGCCCTCCATTCCCCTTATTAATTTAGTTTTAACTTGTCTAATCTGCCTGCATAGTCAAACTCATCCATTCCCCTTATTCATTTAGTTATAACTTGTCTAATCTGCCTGCATAGTTAAGCCCCTCCATTCCCCTTATTAATTTAGTTGCCCTTCTCTGAACTCCATTTCCAACATGTCCCTTTTGTATATGGGATTCCAACACTGCACCGCATATTCCCCAGGAGACCCAGGACACACGTGGATACAGTTAACTTTGTTCTATTTGGAAATCATGTGATTTCATAGATCACTGGATTTCCTGTTCCCAGGATGTCTTCACTTACAGATTGTTACACAATCATTACATCATTATGGGATTTCACGGTGTGGTTGTGAAATCCTTCCTGTTTTTATAATAGTGATCTAGGATCTTACTATTAAAGGAGAATTTTATTTTTTTATTTTTATTTTTTAAAGGGCAGGTCCACCCCCGAAACTGAAATTTAACCCCATACTGGCCCCACTCTGTAGTGTACAAAAATCCTTACCTGACATCTCTGCTCCAAACGGCTGCCCTGCTATGACCCTCCAAAGTCAGGAAACTGCAGTGTAGGAGCTTTGAGTGACTCATCCTGTGCCTGTCGCAGTCTCAACCTCAACCAGGTCTGAGACATGCTCAGGAGAGTCCTCCCTCCCTCTCCCTCCCGTTTTGCTCTCCCTAGCTCCAAACCCCTTGGTAATATTGTAGTTATTGGTCCCCCAGCCCCAACCGCCATAATAGAATTTTGAGAAAGTCCCCCAATAGTTACTTACCTTAACTCTCTCCCCTGGCGTTCTGAGCAGCCGGCAGCCGCGTCTCCCTGATTGTCTGTCTCTCAGCCAATCAGAGACGCGACTGCCGGTCCCGCCCCCTGCTTGCAGTTCCGTGCAAGCAGAGGGCCGGGCAGTGCGGCGGAGGAAAGAGGCAAGGTAAGTAACTATCGGGGGACTTTCTAAAAAATCTATTATGGTGGTTGGGGCAGGGGGACCAATAACTACAATATTACTTAAGTAATTGCCCTTTAATTCTAATATGAAAGCTTTTCTTCCCAGAAAACCTATACATTGTAAGATTCTTCTCTAGTACCGTATATACTCGAGTATAAGCCTAGGTTTTTAGGTTTAAAAATCGACCTAAAACCTTGCCTCGGCTTATACTCGAGTCAAGAGAAAACTTACCTTAATTTCAGATGCAGCCACGAGTCAGGAAGGAAAGCCGGCAGTTCCCAGTAGTTCTTCATGGGTGCGCGATGATGTCATCGCGCACGCTGGCGGGATGACGTCATCGCGCAGCAGTACTGGGAACTGCCGGCTCTGCACAGAGAGAGCGGCGGCCGGCGGAGAGATGAAGACTGGCCAGGTACGGTAAGTGAACTGGGGAGGGGGGGGGGGGGGGGCCTCTAGGGTGGGGGACAGTATGCCATACAGTAACACCCAATACCTTCCTACTATAGGTGTTTGGAAACTACAACTCCCAGCAACGAAAGCATGCTGGGAGTTGTAGTTTCCAAACGTCTACAGTGGAAAGGTATTAGGGTTACTGTATGGGATTACTGTACATTTAAAGGGCAACTAATGTCAATATATAGAATCAGAAGGCAGTAATGGTCCTAATTTCTACCCTCGGCTTATACTCGAGTCAATCATGTTTTTCTGATTTTGGAGGCAAAAATTGGTACCTCGGCTTATACTCGAGTATATACGGGTAAATTGCATTTAGTACATGTAAGTAATAGATTCTGTAAGTAAGAAAGCTTCCATGTTGTTGCCAGTACAACCCATAACCAGATATCTATATGATACACAAAGATTACTTTTCTTTTTGTTTTAAAGGATTATATCATTGTTAGGACAGGAGCATTGGTTGTGTTTAAAAACAAAAAACTGAAATCCCTGCTCTGTGTCAGGGAGAATCACTGTGCTGTTATGCGATTGGACATCAGCTTCTAAGAATCAAGGCTGCAACTTCCTTGTTTTCATCTGCTGAGCACTACAGAGCATGTGCCTGCACGCAGGATTATGGGAGCTTACCCCTAGTACCCACAGGTTTATTTCATAAATCTCCCAGCAGCCACTGCAAAGGGAGAGGTGAGAGAGAGCACATTCACAAACATAGCACAAGCTGGGTCTATTGGGACATTGTGGTCTGGAAACTTTAGTTCTCCTTAAAGCAGTTTGCATGATTAAGTCCGACAACCCCAGGTTAGAAGACCGGAGGAAAATAAAAGACAGCCATAAACCAAACGAGAGTCATTCTTACCAATACTCCTTTGTTGATGGTGTAAGTGGCGTTCGGTGCCTTTGGATTCAATGGGGCCTTGTTACGGTACCATGTGAATGTGGGTTCCGGATAGCCCCCCGTCTCTAAACATTGCAGCTCGACCTTGCTCCCTGTTCTGACCGAACTCGGCACCACAGTGCTTAATGGACCAGGGGGAGCTGGGAAACCAAGCAGGAGATTTAGACATTGGCTGCACCGATCGTTTAATTCAATGTAATGATGGTCAGAATCTTACCTATAACAAAGAGCTGGGTTTTCGCATCCCCGTACACCGGTTTCTCATCAGTGCCTATTCCTGCAACCTCACAGGAATATTCTCCTCGGTCGTTCACGTTAACACTGTTTAGTGTGAAGCCTTGAAGGTAGGAAGTAGCTCGGTCTTTGTACGGGGCTGGAAACATAGAATATAATGTGAAGGGTCAACAAACTACAGAAAAGCCCAAAGAGACAGTCTAGTGACTAAGGTTACCTGTCAGGGATCCATCATAGAACACAAAGCTGGTCTCAGAGTCTGAGTTCACGAACTTCCACTCAACTCGCACGCTCTTAATATTTGGTGGAAAGGAACAACGAAATTCAGCCGCTGCAAGAAATCAAAAAGACCTTCTAAAAACACACACCACAAACTACTCTTGGTTACCTATTTATGTAGGAGTTGCCATAATGTACTGTACAGTATCTACAGTCATGTCTCTGGCTCTCTGGGGAAGGTACTTTTTGTACAGGTGGAGAAGGATGGGATACACAGTCACTTCCTCCCAGTACAGTAGGTACAGTCAGTTCCCTGGCTATGTGGGGAAGGTACTTTCTGTACAGATGGAGAGGGATGGGATACACAGTCACTTCCCTCCCACGTACAGCTTAAGGTACAGTTCAGTGCCCTGGCTATCTGGGGAAGGTACTTTCTGTACAGGTGGAGAGGATGGGATACACAGTCACTTCACCTCCCAGTACACGTAGGTACAGTCAGTTCCCTGGCTATCTGGGAGGGTACTTTCTGTACAGTGGAAGGGATGGGATACACAGTCACTTCCTCCCAAGTACAGTAGGTACAGTCTTCCCTGGCTATCTGGGGAAGGTCCTTTCTGTACAGTGGAGAGGGATGGATACACAGTCACTTCCTCCCAGTACAGTAGGTACAGTCAGTTCCCTGGCTATCTGGGGAAGGTACTTTCTTACAGATGGAGAGGGATGAGATACACAGTCACTTCCTCCCAGTACAGTAGTACAGTCAGTTCCCTGGCTATCTGGGGAAGGTACTTTCTGTACAGAGTGGAGAGGGATGGGATACACAGTCACTTCCTCCCAGTACAGTAGGTACAGTCAGTTCCCTGCTATCTGGGGAAGGTACTTTCTGTACAGTGGAGAGGATGGATAACACGTCACTTCCTCCCAGTACAGTAGGTACAGCAGTTCCCTGGCTATCTGGGAAGGTACTTTCATACAGATGGAGAGGGATGGGATACAGTCACTTCCTCCCAGTACAGTAGGTACAGTCTGTTCCCTGGCTATCGGGGAAGGTACTTTCTGTACAGATGGAGAGGGATGGATAACCGTCACTCTCCCATACAGTAGGTACAGTCAGTTCCCTGGCTATCTGGGGAAGGTACTTCTGTACAGGTGGAGAGGATGGGATACACAGTCCATCTTCCTCCCAGTACAGTAGGTACAGTCAGTTCCCTGGCTATCTGGGGAAGGTATTTCTGATCAGATGGAGAGGGATGGGATACACAGTCACTTCCTCCCAGTACAGTAGGTACAGTCAGTTCCCTGGCTATCGGGGAAGGTTTTTCTGTACAGATGGAGAGGGATGGGATACACAGTCACTTCCTCCCAGTACAGTAGGTACAGTCAACTCCCTGGCTATCTGGGGAAGGTACTTTCTGAACAGGTGGAGAGGGATGGGATACACAGTCACTTCCTCCCAGTACAGTTGGTTCCCAGTTTTTGTTACGGGGTGTCCCATACTATTTTGGGCAGGTTACTGGAAGCACTGGCCTCCAGTTGGTTGGTAGAGTTCCGAGTCACTTACGGCTTCCTTCCTTCACTTCCATCTTGGCGGATGGGATGGTCACGTCTAACGCAGCCCCTGTGTAAAAGAGCAACAAACAAGCGATTTAAAAAAATGTCTACAATGTTACACCCACTGAATGACAAAGATTGTGACATCAGTGGTAAGATACAAACAACCAATCAGAAATTAATTGAACACCCATGGCAACCCCAATAACAGCCATTATATATTCAAGGCATAGTACACTGGCGTTGATCCCATTGCCATTCTAGGTTAAATATTTTTATACTTACAGGGAGATTCAATAAAAGGTCTTATCGTTCAAAATGGTGCTAATTTCTCCCCAACCAATCAGATCTTATTTAACATTTTGCCCCACAACCATAAAGACATACAGATAGGTTGTATGGGTCAAATAATGTGATTAGATTGTAAGCTCTTCGGGCAGGGCCTGATGGGAATGTATCCATGTCACTGTAAAGCACTTCCGATGATGACGACAACGTATGTGCATTGTCTGACCTCCGTCACATGTTCCCCTTCCTAATATGGACTGTAACAGGATTGTCTAGAGACTAATAGTAGGCATGATCTGCAGTAACAAGTTCTTGCAGTAGCTTATGACTGGGCATGTGCACACAACACAGTAGTCAGTGACCACTCCGTGCGATATTGGAATGCTGGGAAATACAACACAAACCCCGTGTTAGAAAGGTCAATTTCCCAGCACCCACATCAAAATGAGAGGTAAGACAGATTACTGCTTTTATATTAAGCACAGGCCTTAGCTGTAGCAGTGCCAGACATCAGTAGCTTCTTACCTAAAAGTGTACCCTTTTTTTTGTAGGTTCAATATCGATCTCTATTAGACAATCAAATCCACCAGATAATAGACGCCCCCCTCCCCCAAGGTAGGGACGAGGGCCAGAACAGGTCAACCAGATACACTATCACGAGTGTTGCCTCTTGCAGTGTGTGGATACTTTTAGATTTTTATAAATTACAATAAGGGAGGAATGTATCAATTTTCAGTGCGTGGGTCCCGACCAGCGACGCACAATGTGTCTGAATGTTTGTTTCGGCCGATAATTGGCCCGTGTATGGGCACTTTATCGGCCGGTCGTTCGTGCACGGGCTGATTATTGGCCGAAGCGAACATTTGTACACATTGTGCGTCGCGGGTTGGGACCTGCGATCACACGTGTGTACGAACCTTAAGTGCTTCAAAAGCTTGCATTTTCAATCATTTTAGTTAGCCAATAAAAGGTATTTTATATCCAAGATGTCTTAACATTATAACTCACACGTTGGGCATCAGTGCAGTATTATTATAACTCACACATTGGCTATCAGTGCAGTATTATTATAAGATTATAACTCACACGGCCATCAGTGCAGTATTATTATAGCATTATAACTCACACATTGGGTATCAGTGCAGTATTATTATTATTATAACTCACACGTTGGCATCAGTCATGCAGTATATTATAACATTATAACTCACACGTTGCCATCAGTGTAGTATTATTATAACATTATAACTCACACATTGGGTATCAGTGCAGTATTATTATTATAACTCACACGTTGGCTATCAGTGCAGTATTATTATAACATTTTACTCACACATTGGGTATCAGTGCAGTATTATTATAACATTATAACTCACACGTTGGCTATCAGTGCAGTATTATTATAACATTATAACTCACACGTTGGCCATCAGTGTAGTATTATTATAACATTATAACTCACACATTGGGTATCAGTGCAGTATTATTATTATAACTCACACGTTGGCTATCAGTGCAGTATTATTATAACATTATAACTCACACGTTGGCCATCAGGTAGTAATTATTATAACATATACTCACCACATTGGTATCATGCAGTATTATTATTATAACTCACCGTTGCTATCATGGCAGTATTATTATAACATTTTAACTCACACATTGGGTATCAGTGCAGTATTATTATAACATTATAACTCACACGTTGGCCATCAGTGCAGTATTATTATAACTCACACATTGGATATCAGTGCAGTATTATTATAACATTATAACTCACATTGGGTATCAGTGCAGTATTATTATTATAACTCACACGTTGGCTATCAGTGCAGTATTATTATAACATTATAACTCACACATTGGGTATCAGTGCAGTATTATTATAACATTATAACTCACACATTGGCCATCAGTGCAGTATTATTATAACATTATAACTCACACGTTGGCCATCAGTGCAGTATTATTATAACTCACACGTTGGCTATCAGTGCAGTATTATTATAACATAACTCACATTGGGTATCAGTGCAGTATTATTATATACTCACACTTGGCTATCAGTGCAGTATTATATAACATATAACTCACACTTGGTATCAGTGCAGTATATTATAACATTATAACTCACACATTGGCCATCAGTGCAGTATTATTATAACTCACACGTTGGCTATCAGTGCAGTATTATTATAACATTATAACTCACACATTGGGTATCAGTGCAGTATTATTATAACATTATAACTCACACGTTGGCCATCAGTGCAGTATTATTATAACATTATAACTCACACGTTGGCCATCAGTGCAGTATTATTATAACATTATAACTCACACGTTGGCCATCAGTGCAGTATTATTATAACATTATAACTCACACGTTGGCCATCAGTGCAGTATTATTATAACATTATAACTCACACGTTGGCCATCAGTGCAATTATTATAACTATAACTCACACGTTGGCCATCAGTGCAGTATTATTATAACATTATAACTCACACGTTGCTACATGCAGTATTATTATAACATTATAACTCACACAGTTGCTATCAGTGCAGTATTATTATAACATTATAACTCACACGTTGGCCATCAGTGCAGTATTATTATAACATTATAACTCACACATTGGCTATCAGTGCAGTATTATTATAACATTATATCTCACACATTGGCTATCAGTGCAGTATTATTATAACATTATATCTCACACATTGGGTACCAGTGCAGTATTATAACATTATAACTCACACATGGGTACCAGTGCAGTATATTATAACATACTCACACATTGGATCAGTGCAGTATTATTACATTATATCTCAACATTGGGTACCAGTGCGTATATAACATTATAACTCACACATGGGGTACCATGCATATTATTATTATATATACTCACACATGGGGTATGAGTGCAGTATTACTATAACATTATAACTCACACATGGGGTATCAGTGCAGTATTACTATAACATTATAACTCACACAGGGGGTATCAGTGCAGTATTATTATCATTATATCTCACACATTGGGTACCAGTGCAGTATTATAACATTATAACTCACACATGGGTACCAGTGCAGTATTATTATTATATTATAACTCACACATGGGGTATGAGTGCAGTATTACTATAACATTATAACTCACACATGGGGTATCAGTGCAGTATTACTATAACATTATACTCACACATGGGGTATCAGTGCAGTATTATTATAACATTATATCTCACACATTGTACAGTGCAGTATTATAACATTATCACACATGGGGTACCAGTGCAGTATTATTATTATATAACTCACACATGGGGTTGAGTGCAGTATTACTATAACTTATAACTCACCATGGGTTATCAGTGCAGTATATTAACATTATAACTCACACATGGGGTATCAGTGCAGTATTATTATAACATTATAACTCACACGTTGGGTATCCCAGTAGGATCAGGATCAGGCCCATCACACTCCCGGTCTCCATTCCAATCGCCATTTTCTGTTTCCTTCTCTCACCGAAACTAAGAACAAACAACTTATTCACACTCCGCCCCTCACCTGGGACACACCTTTCCGTTACCGTGACTGTGATTGGCTGGAGGAGAGACAGGTCCGCTCTCTGATTGGGGAGGTTTCTGACAATCAACTGCACTTACCACAGAGGGACACCAGTTCAAAGGAACGCGGGATGAGAGGGGTGGGAACGTAGGTGATTGCTAGAGGAACTGTCAATCATTCACCACACCCAGTAACGACCCGCCCAGAGTTTCACTCAGGTGTATTAAGGGAAATCGCACACCCACAATGCAACGCGACAACACCTTGGTGCACAGGAAGTGATGTATTCTTTATTTGATCTATACAACCTGTAGCTCTTCCACAATGCACCTGTACAGGACAGGAAGTAACATTATATATATAACATTATATATATAGTAATATATATATAAACCTTACTGCCCAGGTAATCAATAATATACCCACAATGCACCTGTACAGGACAGGAAGTAACATTATATATATAACATTATATATATAGTAATATATATATAAACCTTACTGCCCAGGTAATAAATAATATACCCACAATGCACCTGTACAGGACAGGAAGTAACATTAATATATAACTTATATATAGTAATATATATAAAACTTACGCCCAGGTAATAAATAATATACCCACAAGCACCTGTACAGGACAGGAAGTAACATTATATATATAGTAATATAAACCTTACTGCCCAGGTAATCAATATATACCCACAATGCACCTGTACAGGACAGGAAGTAACATTATATATAGTAATAATAAACCTTACTGCCCAGGTAATCAAAATATACCCACAATGCACCTGTACAGGACAGGAAGTAACATTAATAATATAGTAATATAACCTTACTGCCCAGGTAATCAATAATATACCCACAATGCACCTTTACAGGACAGGAAGTAACATTATATATATAGTAATAAAACCTTACGCCCAGGTAATCAATAATATACCCACAATGCACCTGTACAGGACAGGAAGTAACATTATATATAGTAATATAAACCTTACTGCCCAGGTAATCAATATATACCCACAATGCACCTGTACAGGACAGGAAGTAACATTTATATATAGTAATATAACCTTACTGCCCAGGTAATCATAATATACCCACAATGCACCTGTACAGGACAGGAAGTAACATTATATATTAGTAATATAAACCTTACTGCCCAGGTAATAAATAATATCCCACAATGCACCTGTACAGGACAGGAAGTAACATTATATATATAGTAATATAAACCTTACTGCCCAGGTAATCAATAATACCCACATGCACCTGTACAGGACAGGAAGTAACATTATAATATAGTATATAAACCTTACTGCCCAGGTAATCAATAATATACCCACAATGCACCTGTACAGGACACGGAAGTAACATATATATATATAATATAAACCTTACTGCCCAGGTAATCAATAATTACCCCAAATGACCTGTACAGGACAGGAAGTAACATATATATATAGTAAATAAACTTACTGCCCAGGTAATCAATAATATACCCCCAATGCACCTGTACAGGACAGGAAGTAACATTATTATATAGTATATAAACCTTACTGCCCAGGTAATCAATAATATACCCACAATGCACCTGTACAGGACAGGAAGTAACATTATATATATAGTAATATAAACCTTACTGCCCAGGTAATCAATAATATACCCACAATGCACCTGTACAGGACAGGAAGTAACATTATATATATAGTAATATAAACCTTACTGCCCAGGTAATCAATAATATACCCACAATGCACCTGTACAGGACAGGAAGTAACATATAATATAGTAATATAAACCTTCCTGCCCAGGTAATCAATAATATACCCACAATGCACCTGTACAGGACAGGATAACATTATAATAATGTAATATAAACCTTACTGCCCAGGTAATCAATATATACCCACAATGCACCTGTACAGGACAGGATAACATTATATTATATAATTAAACCTTACTGCCCAGGTAATCAATAATATACCCACAATGCACCTGTACAGGACAGGAAGTAACATTATATATATAGTAATATAAACCTTACTGCCCAGGTAATCAATAATATACCCACAATGCACCTGTACAGGACAGGAAGTAACATTATATATATATACCCACAATGCACCTGTACAGGACAGGAAGTAACATTATATATACAGTAATATAAACCTTACTGCCCAGGTAATAAATAATATATAATAAATAATATTGGAAGAATTTGTTTAATTAGGGGATATTCGGGATTCGCACCCCATGCTGCCTTTTGGAAATATGATGTATATTTCCCTGGTCCTACACGGCAGTGGGAAGTGATGGGTTAATCCCCGCCCTCTTTCAATGGACAGGCCTCCTTTATCCAATAAAAACGTACGCTTACCTCCCCAATCCAGTCTTTTTTTCCCTGTCCTCGCACATGCAGGTCTCTCCTTCTCGCTCCCCCCCTACTATTGCCAGATTGGGTCTCAGCAGCTCTCCCCGATCCGAAGCCCTGCACCATTCATTCATGAAATGTGCAGGGGCGGCCAGCGCCCGCTAGGAACACGGTCTGGGAACCGGGAGGACTCGGGTCGCCCGCGCCATGACGTCATTACGTCGCGTGCGCACCGGTTGTGGCGCGAAAATTCAAATAAAGTAGCGTTCCTTCCCAGTTTCATGGCTGTTCCTCCTTCCAGCTCCTTCTTAGCAGCTCGGTTAAGGATTTTTGTTTCCAAGCCACTACTGCTAGATGAAGAAGATCATCATTATCATCGCAGATCCAGACAGGAAGGTGTTCTCTGCAACAACCAAGCCACCAGAGGAGGGAAGCTATGTTCAGATTGTATTGACAGACAATCTAGCCCATCTATGGACAATATTGCTAGTATGGTCAAAAGGATGATGGATAGCTCAGATAACGTTATGTCCAAGGTGGAATCGCTAATTAATCAGCCCAATAGGGCAAAGGAAGCCGCAGGACCCTCAGATCATATCCAAAGGGTCTCCAACCCTTCCCCTCAAGAAGCAGGTGAAGAAACTGATCAATTCAACCAATACGGATGAGACGTTAAATCGGTTGATCATTAAGATGAAGAGGTCTCTTAAGATTGTAGAACCACCAAAGCAGTTTACATCAGATCTAATGTTTTCTGATTCAAGTCAGGACTCTGCAGACTTCTTCGTTCACGATCAAATAAAAGAGATAATTAAAAATGAATGGGCCAACCCTGTTAAAAGATTTCCCATTGCTCAAAACTTCAAAAGGACGTGCCCTTTCTGTCGGGACGATGCAGCAGCTCGGGAGATTATCCCTAAAATTGACGCAGCCATAGCTAGGAAAACGGCTCTCACAACGGAAGATACTGTTAACCTGAAAGACCCTATGGATCGAAGATAGGAAGCTCTCCATAAGAAATCTTTTTCCATTACAGCAGCATCTCTCTGGCGACCTACATCAGTGGTCGCCAGACGTTCTCTGTGGCTTAAACAATGGAAAGCAGACACTTTTTCCAAGCAAGGTCTTATGGGTCTCCTGTTTGAAGGTGATCTCCTGTTTGGTTCAGGATTAGAGAATTTAATTGAGAAAAACTCTTCCAAAAAATCTCTCCCTACTGTTAGAACTGCGAGAAGAACTTTTCAGGCACAGAGTCAGAGTAATGGCAGCTTCCACTAATAGTCAGGACACGCAACTCAGGGGGGAATACAGAGTCAGAGTAATCTAAAAGATGCCAATCAATATCGTCCAGGACGGCCATTCAGCCAAAGGGGAAGTTGGAAGTCGGATTTTCGCCAACAGCCCTTTCGAGGTAGAGGATTTGCTGGGAAATCTAAACAATGACGGTCGGGGAGCCCGCTCGACAGAAGTACGAGGGAGACTTTGTCACTTCAGGTCAACTTGGGCTCTAACCACTTCAGACAAATGGGTAGTCAAAACAATCTCTCGTGGCTATCATCTAGAGTCCGACAACATTCCAGAAACGAACTGTTTTGTAAAGTCAAAAACCCCTTCATCTTCTTCAGAGAAAGCACAACTTACAGCTCTCCTTCTCGATTGGGAACATCGAACAAATAGCAACAAGAGAGCACAGATTAGGAACCTACTCCCCATTGTTTCTAAGGAAGAAGAAATCAGGGGAACTAAGACCTATCCTCCACTTGAAGCAACTCAACAAATCTCTCAGTATAAAACATTTCAAGATGGAGTCTCTGAAGTCCATCTCTTTTCACCTATCAGAAGGCGACTGGATGAGCAAAATAGACATAAAAAATGCATATCTTCATGTTCCGATAGTCAGTGGCCAAAGGAAATTTCTCAGTTTCCACATCATGGGGAAGCATTTCCAATATACAGCACACAGCCCCAAGGGTCTTCTCAAAAATTCTTATAGTTCTCATGGCTCATTTAAGACTCAGGGGGTTCCATATCTTCTCTTACCTGGAGGACATCCTGGTAAAAGCTCAAGACAAGAATACGTTGAAGTATCATCTTCTCCAGACCATTCAATGTCTCCAAGCCCATGGTTGGATTATAAATACAGAGAAATCGATTCTTAACCCACTTACAAGACCAGAACCAACTGATTGTTCTTCCTCCAACAGTAATGGTTCAACTTCTATGGTGGACAAACCCAGGGAATTTCCTTCCCATATCTCTCAGGGACCCTTGTTGGGTGATCATTACCACAGATGCCAGCCCCCGGGGAGCCATACAGCCCAAGGCACGTGGTCCAAGAAGTTATCGTCTTTACCTCAGAACATGAGGGAGATGTGGGCAGTGTGGAAGGCCATAGAAGCCCTTCAGTCCAGATTAGTGGGACGAGCTGTGATGATCCACTCAGGCAATACTCCAGTGGTAGCCTACATATGCAAGAAAGGGGGCACATGGAGCAAACAACTTTGGAGTGTAGCAAAGCTGATTTTGTCTTGGGCAGAGCACAATCTGGTGGACATATCAGCAAAACACGTGCCAGGGACCAACAACAAGAAAGCAGACTCTCAGCAGACGGACACTCAACCCGGGGGAATGGAAACTTCACCAAGAAGTCTTCAACAAAATAGTTCGAATCTGGTGCTATCCCCTCATAGACTTGATGACTTCAGACCACAACTACCAGATCCCTACGTTCTGTTCCAGGTTCAAAGCCCGCTTAAGTCTCCTAACAGATGCTTTTTCAATCAAGTGGGATTGGCAGCTAATGTATGTATTTCCCCCTCTGACCATGATTCAGAGGGTCTTGAAAAAGATAAGGCAACGGTAATTGCAGTCCTTCCTTGGTGGCCGAGGAGGCCTTGGTTTTCATCAGCCCTCCAGATGTCAATTGCCCCTCCGTTCAGACTACCAATGAGGAAAGACATTCTATCTCAAGGGCCGATACTTCATCCAGATCCAAACAGCCTAAAGCTGACGGCTTGGCTACTGAAACAAACCAAATGATAAGCAGAGGTCTGTCCGCTAGTAGCATATCAACCTTAGCATCCAGGAAGATCTCATCCTGTTCCACTTCTGTGGAGATTATCATTGAGTTTCTCCAGGAAGGTTTAATAAAGACTTGAGTCTATCCAAACTTAAAAGTCAGGTTTCAGCCATCTCAGCCTTAACTAACACCAGAGGGGCATTAGATCCTTTGATTGTAAGGTTTTTCAAAGGTGTAAATCACCTCAGACCTTCCAGGAGACCAACTGTTCCCCCCTGGGATCTTGCTCTGGTCCTCAATGCCCTCCAGCTATCACCATTCGAGCCTCTGGAGTCTTGCAGTCTTAAAGTTTTGACCCTTAAAACAGTGTTTTTAGTGGCCGTTACCTCCACTCGCAGGGTAGCAGAGATTCAGGCACTTAGACCCTCCGAACCATATCTAGTATTTCTCCAAGATAAGGTTGTTTTAAGACCGGATCCAGCATTTATTCCATATAAATCAGGACATCGTCCTCCCAACCTTTGTACCACAGGAAGAGTTGGGGAACGCTGGATACAATGTCTCATTGGATATAGGCAAAATCTTGAATATATATATCTAGATAACATCTTCTTTCCGCAAGTCGGACGCTCTATTCATCAATTTCTCGGGGAGCAGAATTGGTCTAAAACCATCTAAATCCACTATTGCATATTGGATAAAGTCATGTATCAGACAAAGTTACGATTCTATGGCAGTAATCCAACCTTCTAAGGTGACAGCGCACTCTACCAGCTGCCCAGGTATCTCCAGAAGACATATGCAAGGCTGATACCTGGTCTTCTTTATCTACTTTCATCAGGCATTACAAGCTTGGGCCAAAGACACTGAATTTGGCAGATCCATCCTTTCGTTAGGATGTCATAATAAATTACGTTGATTTCAGCATATATTCCCTCCCAGTCTATTTATTGCTTCTAAGTTCCCATCACTTGCCACTGCCGTGTAGGACCAGGGAAACAAAAAATTACATCAACAGCATACCGTCATTTTAATTTCCTGGTCCGTAACACGGCAGTGGAAATATTTCCCCCCTTTTTTCTTTTTATACTTTTCTGAACCAGCTTAGTCTTTAGCTCGGACAAGAATTAAAAAATTGGGGAAGGTAAGCGTACGTTTTTATTGGATAAAGGAGGCCTGTCCATTGAAAGGGGGCGGGGATTAACCCATCACTTCCCACTGCCTTGTTACGGACCAGAAAATGAAAATTACAGTAAGTTGTTGATGTAATTTTTGTTATACAATACAGGGATTGTGGAAGCAGTCCAATTAGGCTAATTTACATCTACATTAAGCGTAAGTGCTACTGATCTGGTCAAACATTTATACAAACATAGAAAAGATAATCAATGCACATTCCTGGGCCCCATACAATATCATATTATCTGCACACTGGCATACTTTATAAACATAGATAAGATAATCAATGCACATTCCTGGGCCCCATACAATATCATATTATCTGCACACTGGCATACTTTATGTATTTGCAGGATTATTAAAACATGAATTCTCACCACATTGGGTACCAGTGCAGTATGTATTAAATATTATAACTCACACATGGGGTAACAGTGCAGTTATATTATTATATTATAACTACACATGGTGGTATGAGTGCAGTATTACTATAACATTATAACTCACACATGGTATCAGGCCGTATTATTATAACATTATAACTCACACATGGGGTATCAGTGCCGTTTATTATAACATTATAACTCACACGTTGGGATCCCAGTAGGATCAGGATCAGGGCCCATCACACTCCCGGTCCTCCATTCAATCGCCATTTTCTGTTTCCTTCTCTCACCGAAACTAAGAACAAACAAACTTATTCACACTCCGACCCTCACCTGGGGGACACCACCTTTCGTTACCGTGACTGTGATTGGCCTGGAGGAGGAGAAGGTCCGCTCTCTGATTGGGGGGGTAGGTTTCTGACATCACTGCACTTACCACAGGGGACACAGTTCAAAGGAACGCGGGATGAGAGGGGTGGAACGTAGGTGATTGCTAGAGGAAGCTGTCATCATTCACACACCCTAAAGAACGACCCGCCCAGAGTTTCACTCAGGTGTATTAAGGGAAATCGCACACCCACAATGCAACGCGACAACACCTTGGTGCACAGGAAGTGATGTTTGTATTTTTATTGACTATACAACCTGTAGCCTCTTCCACACTGCCACCTGGTACAGGACAGGAAGTAACATTATATATATAAACATTTATATATAGTAATATATATATAAACCTTAGCCAGGTAATCAATAATATACCCACACATGCAACGTACAGGACAGAAGTAACATTATATATAACATATATATATAGTAAATATATATAAAACTTACGCCCAGGTAATAAATAATATACCACAATGCACCTGTACAGGACAGGAAGTAACATTATTGTATGGGGCCCAGGAATGTGCATTGATTATCTTTTCTATGTTTATAAAGTATGCCAGTGTGCAGATAATATGATATTGTATGGGGCCCAGGAATGTGCATTGATTATCTTCTCTATGTTTATAAAGTATCCCAGTGTGCAGATAATATGATATTGTATGGGGCCCAGGAATGTGCATTGATTATCTTTTCTATGTTTATAAAGTATGCCAGTGTGCAGATAATATGATATTGTATGGGGCCCAGGAATGTGCATTGATTATCTTTTCTATGTTTATAAAGTATGCCAGTGTGCAGATAAATAGGATTTTTATATAGGGATTACCAGAGATTTAGGGTTTAGGGTTAGTGGTAGGATTACCAGAGTATTTAGGGGTTAGGGTTAGTGGTAGGGATTACCAGATATTTAGGGTATAGGGTTAGGGTTAGTGGTAGGGATTACCAGATACTGGTCGGCTTTTTACAGTTAGTGTAAAGTAGACACATACAGGCAGATGCGGAGTTTGCGGAGGTTACTGATCTCGGTTAGGTAAGGAGCATGTCTTTGTATGGCCCCATTGACTACTTATTAAGTTTTGTGCTGAAAGTGGGAAACAACTTGAACTTTATTGAACTGGGTGCTCTGACCTCCCTCCGAAAACAGGAAATGGTTAAATAACTGTGAACCCCCCCACAAAGCCAATGTTAGAGTGGAAATCGCCCTTTATTACATCTACATCTATTACAAGCCTGATAGGCTTTTTAGAAAATACACATTCCAGAATAAACTGAGCAAACAGTAAAATGAATACACACTGTTAGTCCATGTTAAAGTATCACAGTACTTAACTTTTTACAATATATATACATTGGACTAATACAGCATAATGTGATATTGTTGCTACCTCCAATGCTTCGAAATTAGTCTAGTATAGGACAGTACAGTATAGATGAGTAGGGGTATAGTATAGTATAGTTATGTACAGTTACCAGTATAGTTATAGTTAGTACAGCAGTTATAGTAAGTTATTAGTATAGTATAGGAGAGTATAGTACAGTGTAGTAGAGTATAGTATAGTATGTATAGTATAGTACCGTACAGTATAGTACAGTACAGTACGTATAGTATAGTACCAGTACAGTATTAGTATCGTATCGTATAGTATAGTATAGTATAGTATAGTACAGTACAGTATAGTAAGATACTAGTATTAGTATAGCGATAGTACAGTATAGTTAGTACAGGTAGTAGTATAGGATAGTACAGTATTAGTATTAGTTATAGTATAGTATAGCTTACAGTACAGTTTTAGTATAGTACAGTATTCGTATAGGATAGGACAGGATAGTGTATTAGTACAGTATTAGTTATAGTATAGGACGTTATTAGTCTAGATAGTACAGTATAGTAGAGTACCGTATTAGTATAGATAGTAAAGTATAGTATAGTACCAGTATAGTATAGGGATAGTACAGTATAGTATAGTATAGTATAATATAATATAGTATGTATTAGTATGTATATTATTTGGTTAAATACAGACATAGTCCATCCAGTTCAACCCACATCTAGCAAAATCCGTATTCCTGCCTAAATGAGGTAGACAAAAAAAACCCACCAATTCTGAAGGGGAAAAATTCCTTCTGGCTAACAGTGGCAACGGAAATTTACCTGGATCAACTATACTTATGTATCAATACCAGTAACTGGTAACATTTCCGTGTTTGCAGAAGAAACTCCATCCAGCTTTTTATTTAAATGACCAATGAAACTGGCCATAACAACGTCCACTGTAAGGGGACAGTTCCATAGCTTACCGTTCTCACAGTGAAAACCCTTTCCAATGAAAACCCCTATATTCGTTAGATTAGCAGTTACGATGACGTATATTTTTGGCGCCTGGAATGGTGTTGATTAATTCTGATTCTTTGTGGAATTACTGGTCCATATCAACGATTTGCAAGGAAAACTAATGTTCTAAACATTAAAGCCAAATCATTAGGGTGAATAGTGATAGATCTTATCAGATCACCCACAAACAAAACAACAGGGTTTTATTTTGACACCAGTTAAACCATATAAATAGCTAACCCTATAAGTGACCAACTTTTCTAGTGGGGCGGAATCCATCTGTTTTTACATTTAATGTTCATTCCATTTGATATTTAAAAAATAAAAGTTCGCATACGAATTGTGATATAACGTTGCCCCCAGACCCCCAAACATTGTCTCCTAAGGTTGTTTTGCACAAGGCGCATAATTAAACAATCATTGAAATGCCCACCTCAATATGCGCATAAAATAGCTTAGTCCCTGACTCCGTCACTAAGGACACGGCTTCTAGCCAAAAGTTTAAGGACTCCGACGGGATGAAATTAGACAAAATGACAGAGGAGAGCGAGAGGGACAAAGAGGGAGAGAGAGGAAGAGGGAGAGAGAAGGAAGAGGCAGGGGAAAGGGAGGACAAGGGAAAAAGATGCAGGGATGGGAAATAGGGAAAAAGGAAAGAAATGCCAATGTATTTAACACAGGGCTGTGTGCGCTGGTAAAATTATTAACCACTCAACCCCCCCAACCCCAAATGTTTGACACACAATTACTTCTCAGTTCCGCTACCTCTAGTATCCCCAACATCTAGCACCAATAAAGGACGCGGTTCAAATTTATTTAGTTAAAGATGATAAGTTATATATATACAATGAATTCCATGAGTGAAAAATGACCCATCGGGCTATACATTTACTTAGATTAATTATTTAAATTGTGCCGGTGATCTTTTGCGTCCAAGATCCCCTTTGTGCTAGGCCACTTGCATGTGAGCATAATGTCTCATATTTGGTTCAGTTCCATAGATTTGAGATAGAGCAAATAGTCCAGCAGTCATAAGGACACAGTGGAACATGGGAAAGTATTGTATAGCCGTGATAAGGTCCCATTATTACTTCGGGGCAATCACCTGTAAATCAAGGAATATGGCAAAAACAGTGTAACATGTTGGTGAGATTAGATGTACGCTGAGATCCATTCTAGTATCATATGAAGTGTTGAACATAATAGCTAAGAAAAATTAAACACAGTGTATTCATTATAACTATTACATTTACAGTCTAGCTTGTTTTCTCTAAATTGATTCTAGACCACATTTGTGTGGAAATTCATATTCACGCTCAACTCTACTTCCTACTGCGTGTTCGTAAAATTCCTATCACGTCAGACTTGTCTTGAAAATACAGCGTTGTACAAATCCAAGGGAAGTTGGATTTTTCATGAATGTTTTGAAACTGAGAAACAACCTAGAGACTCACAGCACGTGTTATCTTCATAGGATAGACCCTGCACCTATCTTCCGGCACCATGGATTTGGGTCCAATCGGGAAGTGTGGAAATGTTTGGAAGGAGTACACTGTGCGACGACGTTGCGCTAGTATCAATGATTTGCGAGCCGATCTGGGTAAGTGTACTTACCTCGCTGTCCTGTGTCTCCTGCAGGTTCTTTATTTTTTTAGAACCCTGATGAGATGGTAAGACACAAGCTCCTGTACCTGTCCCGTTCTTACATATATAAACTAAATGGGCAATTCCCCCCTCCGACCCCCCCTTCGAAATGGGGACCGCTTTTATGAGCCACGATTTTGCTTTGCTTTAAATGGTGTTGTGATGCCAGTTCTAGGGTTATTCACGTTATCACTAATACTACTGGATATTGCACCATAAAGACCATTTGTAGGGCCCCAACTTACTCCCCACCCCTTTCCTCTTTCCTTTATGGGAATACATGTCTTCAGAAGAAGGCATTTTCCCTATGCTCAGTTGATTCTTGACTGATGTGACAAGTAGCTTGGACAATATAGATAGATGTGCCGAACTTTCCCTTACGATTGAGATCTGGTGCTTGAATCTGAAGCCAAGTAACATGTAAATATGTCAGGATCTAGATTCTAGTTCTTTCAATAGAGGTTTGGTGTGATGCTCATTGATCAAGGTCTACAGACAGCAATAAAGTGGTGACCGATTATCCCAATGACGCACATACAGTATTGCGTTTACCTACTGTTATATATTAAGGTCTTGGCCCTAATGCGTTTGATCGTACGGTGCTTGACGTGTCTGTCTTTTTAAAGTCGTTGTTGGCGTTCTCTAGCAAAAAAATCCAATTCTAACTGGTGAATTTGTGTCAACACTGAAGTGGGATCATTCATCCCAAAGGTCGGGTTCATTGGTAACGTTTTTCATAACCAATGCCATGATCTGTTTAGGAATTACATACAACCAAGTATATGGCCAAAATGTCAGAATTCCTTTATTATTTCATACCATTTTTACACTTGTAAAACCCTAGTCATACATCTCTTCAGCCCATATTGAGTTCTGCGATAGAGACCAACAAACTGGCGTATAGACAAAAAAGCCGAAATAATAAGTAACTTGATTTAGAACCAGGGATCATTGGAAAATCGTGAAATCGATCTGCCGCCAGGTTAGAAGAAATTAAAGACACAGAAACTTCACGTTATCGTAAACAGCCCGGAGCCACACTCCTGTCTAACAGGTTAGTTTAAACCTCATTACGAGGGATAGTCCATAGCAGTGGTAGATCTTTAACCATCTTGGAGCCAAGGCAAAGACATGTTCGTTGCTATCGCCTTTGAAGCTTCTGTATCCTGTTGTTGGTTTCTGTAGCATGAATCTTCAAATCTCATATTAGGTGATGGTTCTGGCATATTGGTTCATTGGAACTTTTCCATTGACTGTTGACACATTTGGAAAGATGATAAGCTTTTTATTTGTTTTCTTTTATATATATTGTTTATCTTTAAAAGAAAGACCCAGGGGTGGGAGAGGGCAAAGTATCCATAATGAGGGTTATAAGTAACTCTCTTTGTGCCTAATGTGGAGTTGGGGAAGAAGCTTTCAGGCTGGGTTGACAGTTTATTCTCTAAATGTGCAGCACAGAAGGGAAATCCACCAGGTGGTGTCTAGTGTAATCTTTTTCAATGAGAATGTGGTTTCGGAACGAGGATACATCAGGGCGCCTCGATGCGTCACGTGTGTCAGTGCTCTCGTACATAGCTATCAATTCACAACAATATAGTAGGTCTATGAAAAAATGGTGTAATCAAGGCACCATTCCTGGGCCCCAACAATATCAATATTATCTGCACATTCTTCCGGCAATACCGTATATACTCGAGTATAAAACGAGGTTTTCAGGCTTTAAAAAAGTGAAAACCTTACCCAGGTTTCAAGTCAATGTTACCTCCTTTGTTCCAGCGGATTTAACTACATGCTCAATGTTCCTCGCCTATCCTAGATGATTCACATGCCGACGCATATAGTGAGAAGAGGCGGCGGGTTCCGTGATCTCTCACGGATGCAGCAGAGGATGTGTCCTTCAGCAAGGCACGGCGGATCGCGCGCGCCGTCTGCCGCCCGGACAAGGTTGGTTCGCTAGTAACACTACCAGTGTACTATTGCACTAGGGACAAAGTTCCCCGGGCAATACATATACTAATACGGAGTTTAAAACCTTCTGTATGTTGTGCATACATTTTTATGCACAAATATAGGAGGATTTGCCCTTCTATTTGAAAGATTTGCATACTAAGATGTTTGAAAAAAACTACAACTCCCCGCATGCTTTATTGGTGGGAGTGTAATAGGGAGATGAGAATCTGTACACAGAGAGAGACATTCCTATAGAGAGATGAGAATCTGTACACAGAGAGAGACATTCCTATAGAGAGACTGTTACCGTAACAGGGAGATGAGAATCTGTACACAGAGAGAGACATTCCTATAGAGAGA